>JAVKLF010000042.1:17385497-17396052 GCA_034783495.1 Millerichthys robustus
AAATATGTGGAGTAGGATCCCTGGGATCTGCTGTCCAGACCGGTGGTCTCGGGTGTGGTGGAGATGGACCTGGTGTGATGTGGTGGTTTGACCACTCAGGGGTGTGGGCAGCCTGACTCTAAAACCGCGGTGTGGTTGCGGCGTAGTTCTGGGGGTGGTGCGGGTGGGGGAGGTGCGGGCCCCTTCTAGCGGGGGGGTGGTGCGGTGGGGGTTCGGGGGCTGGTTCCGCACTGGTCTGCCCTCCAGGGGCTGGTCCTTAGACTGGTCCTGTCTCGCCCGGCCTCTCTGCCATCCAGTCGGCCTTGGTAGGTGGGCCCTGGTGGCGGTGGGGTGAGTCTGCCTGCGCCCTGTCGTAGCCTGGTGCCGCTGGGGGCTTCCGTGGCGGGATCCCCCCGTGGTACGATGTGCCCCCCACCGGTGGTTTGTGTGGTGGGGGGGGGCTGCAGCCTCCCCTGCTCCCGGGGGGCCGGTCTCTGGCCTGGCTGGGCCCTCGTTCTGCCCTTCCCTCTGGTGGCCTCTCCACTGGTTTCTGGCGTGTGGGCTGCTCGGTAGTCCTCCGCTGTCCCAGGCGAGTCCTGGGGGCTCGGGTTGGGTCGGTGAGGGTGATGCTGGCCGGCCTCCATGGGGGATGGGTTGGGGTGGCCTCCGTGAGGCCCTGGCATCCCTTCCCCTGTTTTTTTTCTGGGCCTCTTGGCCCTGGGGCTGTGCGGGGGCCTGGTGGGTGGGCTGCTGGGCTGGGTCTCTGCGGCCGTTGGGGGTGGGCCTGGGTGGGTCTGGTTCTCCTTGGACTTCCTGTTGCGTCTCCTCTGGGCAGGTTGGTGTCCTTGCTTCTGTTTCTGCCTTGGGAGCCTCGTTGTGGTCTCTCTGTGGTGTGGGTATGTCGGGTCAGCTGTGACTCCAGGTTCGTTAGGCCTCCTGCTGGACTGGGTCTGACTCTACTTGCTTGAAGTCGCGGGGGAACGGTATGACTCTGGGGGTACTACCCACATAAAATAAACAAGACACATCTGTCCCTCTCTCATACATCAACTTAAATACATGTCTACATCCGATCATCAGTAAACACGCGTGTAAAATCACCTGCTTCATCATGTGTGCACACGCATCACACACTTGTATCACTCATCTGTATGCATGCTGTATTACACACGTTAGTTTAAATATTTGTAGCTCATGTTGATCTGCTTCTGTTGGTTTAATTAATAATTAATTTGTAATTTTTAGTAATTTAATAATTTTTATTATGTATTTTGTATACTGATTGTCAGTTCCTGTTATTGTTATTCTTGTTATTTTGTATCTGGATGCCACCAAGTTTGAGATATCAGATCCAACATCTTAGCACTTGAACAATGTGCTTCCTGACACAAAACGTTATTAGTCCTTCTGGAGCAACTACCTTCTCGTGGTGGCTCTGAAACAGACCTTGTCCCTTTGACAGCTCCCCTGTCTGCTCAAGACTGTTTGTCCCACTCAGCAGTTTTGCCCTGTGACTCTTTTAAAATATCATCTTGCGGGCCGCAATTGGTCCACGGGCTGGGAGTTTGAGACCCCTGCTCTACACGGTCTTTAAAGATCTGATGTCAGAATAATGTTAGAGTAAAGCTAAACTTTGAACTACCTTGAATATTTGTTCAATAAATTGAAGTTATTGTTAGAAGAATCTGTTGAAAAATTATAACTGTAAATATAAAAATGTTTTAACAAAACAATTTCTAAGGCATGGGTTGTTGAATTGCCTGTTGTTTTTTATTTTCATACAAATTGTATTACAACCTATAATCCTCATGAACACACATGGCAGCTAAAAAACAAACATAATTTAACCTGCTGTTACTTGTCAGTCTGTAGGGACTGACCACAAATTTACACACTATAATCTGTTTTGTTAAACTAAATGAAGCCCATTGTAAATTCTAATAAAATCATATGAAAACATTGTTTCTGTTTTATGTGATTTAAGAAAAATCTGAAAGAATAGGATGGGCACAGTCATTGAACACATGCACTCACAGCAGGAGAAGTTTGTGTTTAAGATTCAGAAATTACCAGTAAAGTCTGTCGTTGCTATTTCACTCGGAATGAGCAGATGTGTGAACATTTTTAGACATGTATGCAACATATATGAAATATTAAAAACATTATTTAGAACAAAACACAGAAACACAAATACAGATCTAACATTTTAGCTGTGATTACATATGTTGTGCAAGACATAGTGTGTGGAGGTTATTTTCACAGAAAAGTCAAAACTCATGCACTTATCACAACTATTTCCTGTAATGTAAAATGACAGGTTTACTTTGCTGCAACTTCAAAAATTTCCAAGTATTTTGCTGACAATAATTACTTAATTTTTAAACCCCTATGTTTTTATGTTTGCATGGCTCCATCTGCAGGCACTGAAGCACTAAAGACAAAAACTCATCTGCACCAAACTAATGAAATCCCCACATAAAGTGGAGTTTCATAAAAATTCACTGTTCCTTCAGTTACAAAGAGAGTATTTAGACGGATCTGAGCTTTATGATCTCTAAAATAATTTTTTGCTATTCTGGCTCAGGTGTTACAGTGGAAATTGAACTGAACTCCTCATTTCATCTGGGGAAATACTGTTTTATTTTACTAAAGTTAAATCCCCTCTAGTTATTCTGATTTTTTAAAAACTTTTTTACTTCAGTGTCTTTTCAGGTTCACCACAACTTTGCTGATATGTTTCAAACTTCATGTTTCCTACACAGGTTTGGTTACCGTCAGTGGTGCATTGAGGCTCAAAAACCAGGCAAATCTTCAAAAATTTCAGGAAGAATAGAAACATCAAGCTGCGTTAAAAGAGGAAGTTTACAGCTTTTCATTTCCCTGTCCCTGGATCACAGTTTCATCGATGAAAAGTGCCTTTCTCTCTTTCAAGTCCTCATATTCGAGCCATTTTGTGAACACCAGGTGAGTTGTGGTAGTTCTACAAAAAAGAGAAAAAGAAAATGTGGTATGTTTTCTGTCTGAGAGAAAGAAGTCTTTTTGAGTCTCTATGTTTTGAATGCAGCATTTTGAGATATTCAAGACAGAAAAATTAAGAATAGGCAGTTGTGTGTTTCGCAGAGTTTGGGTAAGGAAAAATGCTTCCTGAACTTTTTCTTACATATCTGTAAATAGATAAAAAATTAAGCAACTTTACTTTGCTTTGAAGCGACCAGACTGTTTTTGTAATCTTTTAAAATGGTCTTGATCTACAGATCTTTGGGCTTCCTGAAGGTCTTTTAAAGTTTTTCTCTGAATTTAGGCTGCTCTTTGACAATGTATTTTGAAATGCGTGCATAAAAATCAGCAAAGGCAACATGCATAAAACAAAATAAAAAGTATGAAAAACAATCTGAAGGACCTGAAAATCATGTCTTTAAGTAGTGCAATATAGACCTGACAGATTCTGACATCTTCACCTATTGCAGTGGTTCCCAAAGTAGGGTCCAATGGTACTGCAGGGGAGCGAGGACAGCACTGAAGGAAAAAGTTAATGCTTAAGCACTGCTGGCATAATGGGCAGGATTTTAAAGAGGCTCCCAGATAAACACAACAAAGTAAGAATTAAAGGTATCATTTTTGTTCAACGAAGTCAGCAAATTGTCACAAATATTGTCACAGCAAAGAAAAAAAAAAAACTAAACAAAAAACAGTTACACCTAAAATAATTAAACTATAGAAGAGTGGAGTGGAGCCAGGCAAAAAAAATTTAGGAACCACTGATCTAGTGAATATCAAGATTTTAGCTAATAGCTCTTTAAACAATCAACTTATTAGAGCTCAAACAATAGGTTGTGTGTCAAACCATTATGTTATGTGTTGCATGTTATGTGTTTACTGATTCAACATAAGAAATTACATAGAACGTTAATTTTGGATAGGCTGACAAAGAAATATTATATCTAAAATTGGTTGTTTGCTCAGTGGCTCAGTTGGTAGAGCTGTTGCCTCATAGCAAGAAGGTTGCAAGATTAAATCCCGGCCAGTGACCTTTCTGGGCAAAAATAAGATCTTCTCTCTGTGCATGCATGGGTTTTCTCCTGGTACTCTGGCTTCCTCCCACAGACCAAAAACACAACTGTAAGGCTAATTGGCAACACTAAATTGTCCCTAGGTGAGAGTGAGAGAGTGAATGGTTGTTTCGTTTGTCTCTATGTGGCCCTGTGATAAACTTGCAACCTGTCCAGGGTGTACCCCACCCCTTGCACAGTGAATGCTTGAATATGGGCACCAGTGAACCGTGTGACCCTGAAAGCGGGCTAAGGATGGGTGGGTGGATTATTGTTCTCAGAACATGTCGTTCTTCCTGAGGCACACTTAAGCAGCTGCATATTGAAGAAAATGTATTCAGTTTGCACTGATTAAGTAGTTACTCTACACATAATTATAGACTTGCAATCTGTCCAGGGTGCCCCTCGCACAGTGACTGCTGGAAATGGGTACCAGTGATCCCTGTGACCCTGAAAGGAGGAAGCGGGTTAAGATGATGGATGGATTTCCTTTAGGTCAACAAGACAAAGGTTTATGAGTCTTTTTATGTCTGAAAGACCCAAAGGTCAGAGTTGAGTGTCCCAACAGATAAAATTATTTTAAGGAGAGTTTAATTTGTTTGCACTAATTATTTACATGACACAATATTTTTGCAGCTTTTCTAGGCTCAGACAAATTATTTTTTAAAATGAAATGTGCAATTGCAAATCTATGTTCATCGATTAAGCTGCAATTCTGGTCCCTTCCTGGTAATGGCCCCCGGGGGTGTGGTCGACAATGGTATAAATGGGTGTGTTTGTTTTGGTTCCGATGCCAAAAGTCGATCCTAATAGGAGGAGTTGGGTGTTTTGTCTACAGTTGGTGTGTGTTAGAATTTGCAATGGTGTAAATAAATGTTCAATCTTATGGTTATATCTGTCTACCGTAATTTGCTTCCTATGCAAGGATCAGAACATGTAGTCTTACAATTCCTTTAAAATTAATTGGGCACTGGACTGAAAATAAGTGAGCCTAAAACAAGCTTTGACAGACCTTTAGAAAGCTTAAGGACGAATTGATCAAGACCATTTATCGGACACAAAAGTGTCTTCTTTGAAGTAATCTCTTATATCTTTGTATTTTGCTTCTGACATTTGTACAGTTCTGTATAAAACATTCAATAAGTACATAATGCTGGTGGAATTTCTTGTCAATAATTTACCAACAATTTAAAATGCTTTGACAACATGAAATAGGTCTTTTACCCTCATGGCTGTGGAAATCCAGGGCAGAAATCGAGACACTTTGGTATAGACACCAGGTTTCTTGGCCATGGCACAGCCAGTTCCCCAGCTCACCACTCCTAGCAGACGATAACGACTGCTTTTAGACAAGCAGTCAGCTGCTACAAAAGGACCACCACTGTCACCCTGAATTAACAGACAATGCAGCTGTCAACACTACATTATGTAATGCTAAGAATACACAGACGTCAAATAGCTGATACAAAGAGAATAAATAAGTTTTTATTCACAAGAAACCTTCTAAAATAAACATTAAAACCTGTGTGGAAAATTTTTGACCACAAATTGTCACTGACCTGACAGGCATCGATGCCTCCTTTCTCATAGCCCGCACAAAACATACTGGTAGTGATTTGGTTGTCATAGTAATCAGGAGCATTACAGACAGCATCACTGATGATGGGAACATTGGCTTCCTGGAGAACATCTGCAAGATGGCCTATATTAAAAAAAACACATTTACCTAAGCAGAACCATTTAATGTGTGCATTTGTCTCATGTTCTTTTAGGACAAATCTACAAAATATATTTAAACAGTTGCCAATATACAACAATTTTACAAATATCTTTTTATGCATATTAGTGTAGGAATGGAATGGAAGGGAATGTCAACTGTAGTGGAAATTTTTCTTTGGCTCACCAAACATATAATTCACTAAATATACTGAACAACATCTCACTAAACACTATATGTTTATTTATATATTTATATACACTAACAATCACTAAAAAAATATACAAATTCATAAAATGTAATTCATACAATAAACCAGAAATACACCACAAAAAATAAAAAGAAACAACTCAGACAATAATAATACAGGTATGTGTTACCTTTTTGTTTGAAAGAGGATAGTAATAGCATTTGTAACAAAAGGTTTTTTAAAACCACTTCTTGCTAGAGGAACAATGAACTGATTTCAGAGGCTCAAACTGACCACAAATGGGCTGATAGCTGTTTGCAATAATTCTTTTAGCTTTTCTCGTCTTGTCATTGTAGAGATGGATCACATACTTTTACAAAGTGCAATTTATATATGGTTTATCCTCTTCATGATGCATTTTTTGACTGATGCTTTAAATGTTTATTCATATTGACTGACAAGAAGCGAGAAGTAAACATTACAGTCTGAAGCCATGAGAGGTGTTTTACGGTTGTGATGGCCCTACTGGTTAAACCTGTACTGGTTAAAGAAAATATGCAGCCTATAACAGTAATAGTGGGGTAGGAGAAGAGAACTTGGGGAATACCTTGGACATGCTGGATAAACTATGTCTCTTGGCTGGCCTGGGAACACTTTGAAATCCTCCCAGAAGAGCTGGAAGAGGTAGCTGGGGAATAAAAGATCTGGGCCTTCCTCCTCAAACTACTGCCCCCACAACCATACTCCAGTCTTAGTGGCACATGATAGATATATGGTTGGATTGATAGTTATCTACATAGACATTAGTCAACCTTTGCAGAACAAAATGGAACTTTATAGAGTTGAAAGCTGCACTATTAGTAAAGTTTTTTTGGTACTTTGGGAGTTATTTTGTGGTAAAAAAATGCTTCAGCAGAGCTGTAATATAATATAGATTCACCATAGTATCCAACGTTTCCCCATCCTGTCACTGTTCCCATCAGTCCATCTGTCAGTCTCTGACCGTATGCAGGCAGACACACAGGCTGGATGTATTCTACAAACACATGAGCAAAAACAGACTAGAAACAAAATTGCTCACTCCCAATGTTGAGAATTTTATTTAAAACAATTTATTTATAACATTTATTTCAAAAATGTTTAGTTCATCAACTTGTTTACTTTTTTCTAACACCTTTTTTACAGTTACAAATTATCATTATATTCATAACTACATTTTTTTTGCTTAATTGTGCAGAACTGACTAAAGAACATGAAGTTTTAGATGGTTTAACTACCTCCAATTTACATCCAAACATGTTGGACACCTTCCTCTCCAGTTCATTTTGTAGCTCTGTCGAGGTCAGATTGAAGCTGTGTAATAACAGATAAACACTATCGGACACTGCTGTGCTGGCCTCTTACTAACATTTTTCACAATCACTGAAGCTAGATGATGGAGAAGGGAATTTGTTTGGTTTAAAGTGACATATCATGATTGTAAAACCTTCTTATTCATATTTAAGCTGTAGTGGAACTGCAATGCTTTTCTCTGAATTCCTCCTTATTTTGGCTCATTCACCTATGTTCTGAGGGGTTTCAGAGCAACTTGTTTTTTTAGCAGCCACTTAAAATGTAAACGAGGCAATTACCACTGCCAAGTTCGCTAGTAGATGTCAACACAGAGCAAGGAGGAACGAGATGTGAGACGAGCGTACAATATATACAAGGTTTATTTACAGTGCAGGTCTGGGGTTCAGAAGAGGATCTGGAGGAAGGGAAGGAAGACAGGTTAACGAGGGTCGGAGAGTGTTCAGTATTTACAGTGCTGGCGAAAGGCTTATGGGAATGAGGCAGGAGAGAGACGTAGGTGGGAGAGGGGATCCAGTGAGGGAATCCGTGGTGCTTCTTCCAGGTGTTCTGTATAAAGTGGAGGTGCTGAGGTGCAGGTTCGATGTTATATACGAATGGTGGCAAGGTGGAGACACATTGGCGAGGTCTAGGGACAAGATGCAGCAACAACCCAGGCTTCAGACAAGAGAGGCTTCCTTGAGAACAAGAGAGAGAAAGTTTAGAGATCTCAGGACGAGAGAATCACTGAGGAGCTGAAGCATACCAGGAGTGAGTAAAGATCCAGCGTTGACTCCTTCTCCAGTTGAAGCTTAATTAGAGGGAGGTTGATGAAGCTGATCACTCTCACGTGTGGCTGTTGCAGGAGGGCAGCCGCTCCAATTCTCACACCCCCCCTGCCCCCCTTCAAGTCATAAAGAGCAGTTCACTCCACTCCGTTCAGCCATGTTGTAGTTATTGTAGTAAACATTATCTAGCGGTGCAGAAGCTTTTTATTTACAAATTGACTAAAATAGGTCAACAACCACTGTCTAATAACACAAACGCATAAACACAATGTATAGTACTGACAATCTGCTACATTTAGCAATGCAAAAGAAACAACAGCACTAAAATGATAAATGTAGTGGTAAGCTATGAAACCCAACAAGCACAAGAATATTGTGTAACTTCTAATCAATGAAATTTACTTTTTGTAAAAAACAAGCTACTAGCCAAATTAATACCACTCAGAGTAAGCTGAAGGCTGCAAAGTTTGTTTCTAAGATGCTTCAGACTAAATGATGATAATAATAATACAACAAACTTACATAGTGCTTTTTTGGATACTCAAAGATGCTTTACACTGAAAGATGCATTACACTACAAAAAAACCCCCAAAAACATGACCTCTGTTTTGTCTGAGCTTTGAAGCAGAAAATTAAAAGCCATCCAGGTTTTTATGTCTTTACGACATGATTGTAATTAAGGTAACTGATTGTATTCATCAGGTTTATTGGATAAAATATAACTGAGTATCATCAGCATAACAATGAAAATGTATCCCATGGTGCTTAATAACTTTACCTAATGAAAGAACTGGTCCAATCACTGAACCCTGAGGAACTCCATGACTAACTCTGGTGTATTTCCTATCTACCTTGGTTTTACATTTTTATTTGAAAAGGTTTTTCAATCATTATTGAAATTCTGTTTAAATAGTAATAACAATACTTGATAATTAATTTCATTTATAGGCGTCTTTCTAGATACTCAAGGTCACCTTAAATTTGAACACTGGTAGTGGCGAGGCTGCCACACACTGGCACCTCTCTGACCACCTCCAGTAGGCAAGGCAGGTGAAGTGTCTTGCCCAAGGACACAACTATTGAGATAAATGGCATGGGTGATCAACCTGGCAACCCACCGATCACAGAACGACTCCCGAAACCACTCTGCCACAGCCGCACCAAAGTGTAAAGATAAAAGGGAATCACTTTTTAAATTTGTTTACTGCTCGTGCTGAGGTATAAATTACACATTTGAACTCTAGAAGCCAGTCATGTCCTGTAGATTCAATAATTCACTGTAATGCAGCTAAATATAGTATTTAGAAATACTAATGTATTTGTTTCAGCACTCTTGGCTTGAATTTACATTGCAAACAGATCATAAAAGTTACTGTAACATGCACAAAACATGACTTCCTTTGTTTTAAACTGTGAAAGCTTGAGACACCACATGTCCTACCATTGAAGGTAAGAGGTTGTGTGAGGGCTAGAACAGCAATGTCCCTGCTGTTGTCATCAATATTGGCATCAACAAAGGGCAGGTAGCTGCTGTGGTAAACAATGGTCTTCACCTCTGCCACGTTAGCATTGACTGGTTTATTATAGATGGAGCCTAGCAGGACGCGCCAGCGACTAACGAAGCGGTAGCGCCTAGCAGAGGAAGAAGCAAAGACAAAGTACAATATTATGTTTCTTTCATGCTTCTATTTGTTTCTTAAGTTCTCCACATACAAACACTGTATGTTACCTGGATTATTTCTGTATTTTTTCAGTAAAATGAAGTAAATTTTAAAAATCCATGTAAAGAAAAACAAAATTATAAACTAACTTTTCTTAAAACATTTACAAAAACTTATTTGGTCAAAGGTCAAGGTGCCCATCCTGTGACATTGGATTTTAAAAAAAAAATCTTGTGGCCACAAGATAATAATTGCATAACCACAAAATAATTTTGAACAGCCTCCTTTGAGAGAGATACAGACTTTGTTGGAGTCAGATTAATTACAAGTAAATTGTTTTTGTGTTTAGCCGTTCAAAAATACCCATCCATCCATCTATCCATCATCTTAACATGCTTCTTCCTTTCAGGGCCACGGGGGTCACTGATGCCCACATCCAGCAGTCACAGTGGGACGGAGGAGGGGTACAGTCAAAGGTACCCCACACTTATTATTATTATTTGTTGTATGTTTAATCCAAACTGTTAATCTTTCATAGTATTTATGAGATTAGAATGAATGACCCTATTGGTGAATGTTGGGAAACCGATTTTTTACTGTGTTCCTGAATGTGACATAACTTAAACGCAACCTTGCTGGAACACCTTGAACACCTGGAAAATCGATCTCGCAGACCATTCATAATTAAATGCTAAGGCAAGAGGAACAGCAATATTAATTCATAAAAACATACAGTTTACTTTAAGCAATTCCATATCAGACCCCCATCTGTAAATACATTCTGTTTATATCGTGAATAGCACTTCTGGATAGATGCAACTACATTTCGTTGCTTGTACTTG
>JAVKLF010000042.1:17402636-17412914 GCA_034783495.1 Millerichthys robustus
TCGGAACCGCAGTGGAAACGCTGAAAACTGGTGTGGTGTGGTGTGGGGTGGAACCGGGTCGGTGGAAAAGCGCCTTGAGGGTACGTTTCTGAAAGTTTATGGCACAGGAGAACGTGAACGTACAGTGCTGTAAACTGCCATAAATTATACTAATTCACAGCAATTAACAGATGAAAATCCCACTTTTCATGCATTGGATGTTGTTTGTCTGATCAGGCTTGCCCATTATGATTTCTTGTATCACATCGAAACCTGGCAGAGGGCTACTCACACTCTCTTGACTTACAAGAAATAGGACATAGAGAGCAACTAAACCGGACAGTCCATTGGACTATTATATTTGGCAAAGCTTTCTGCACCCATGCCTTTTCCACTATACTGACTTGAGCCCCACTGTCCAATAGCATCTGCAGTTTAACTCCATTTAGTTGGCATATAACACTGCTTCTACCACGAATCAGCTTGCAACATGTTTCTTCTGAGTAAAACTGTTTTGTTTGATGGGCTTGCAGAAAGATCGTGTGTCATCCCGTGGATGCAGTTTGGCAGTGACTCTGCAGTCTCTCTGGTCACTGGTGGTCATTATTTAGAAAACTGTTTCATAGTAATACACATAATTATTTGTACAAACAACATGTAGCATCACATTGGAATAAGATGTGGTTCTCTCCAAGTCTAGCTGCAGCTAGCTCAAGTTTAACTGCTTTGTCTGACATGCTGTGTGCCTTGAGATTATTTAAACAAAAGAAGCTGCGCATCTAAATTGAGCAGCAAGCTTTCCTACAAAAGGTGGTTAGAGGCAATTACGCTGCAGCAGCAGAGACAGCATTGTCTCCTCAACCTGCAGAAGGTTGAGGAGACAATGTACTGACTAAGGGGTTGCAACCATTTTTAGTAAGATAATGTTGCATGTCTAGCAGACTGTGCTATGTTTTCCCTTTATTTTGCTGTGTTTGTTTGTCTCCATTCACGTTCTGTAAGGCAAGCTGCAATCAATGTGCTTTTTTTCCTGGGGAAAAATCGGTGGTCTCCCACAAATCCACAATTTGATTGCCTGGGTGGCATGCTAATTTTAATTTAGAAATTTAAAAAAATCCAATCCTCTCAAATCTCTTTTATTTTGTTAACACAAAATTAGATTAACAAGGACCCTGGTGTTAACAAGTTGTGTATAACTTTCCTCAGGTACATCCTTTCTTTGGTAGTCAATTTGCATGGAACGTGTACTGTACTGTTAACTGAACTGTATTATTAACTGTTCTCAAAACTGATAATAAATCTCTCAATCAATCAACAAATAAATAAGCAAAAACAAAACAGGATGAACAAAGGCCCTGGTGTAAACTAATTGTGTATAACTTTCCTCAGGTACTTTTCTGTACAAAACTCAACAACAAATAAATTAAGAAATACTAAATAGATCAGTAATAAATCTTTTATATTCAGATTTAAACATTCTTATTAACACAGTTGAATTAACACTGTTAAATTTTAACTGTTAAACAAAATACAACTGTTACATTTTACCTTTAATTGCTTTCTCTGTTGTATTTACCTGACACAGGGATATAGAGAACAGTGCGGCCCTAATTGGCTCGGATGAGAAATCTGACATAAATTTATTGGTAATATTTCTATAAGTCAGATCGAGACACAGCCATCATTCACGCAAATATTAAAGATAATTAAAACACTCCCAACAACTTTCAGCAACATTTACAAATTGTAGAGTTCAGATCCACAGTAATAGTAGCAGATCTGCATCCACGCAGCGCGCAAATGATGCATCTGGCTTACGAATATGCAGCATTGTTGTATGGCCAGGGCCAGGCTGCACACTATATCCACATTCAGATATGGTGAATAAAACAGAAATAAAATGTGGTCAACTAAAGAACTAAAATCAATGTTTTATATATACTGCGCAGTAACAAAATGCAAAAAACAGACCAAAGCTTGCTGTCATTTCACTCAATACATGGCAAATGCTAATACAAATAGTGTCAGGAGCTGGTTGAAGAGGTGAAACCAAAATGGAGACGGGAGACACAAGGGATCAAGAACACAAAAACTATTTATTAAAAAACAAAAAAAAACAAAAGGCTTTCAGGAGAGCAAAAAAACTAATAACTGAAAAAAGGATGCAGGCAACATACCTTGGATACAGGACTCGGGAGTAGACCACAGAGGACCAGGACACAACATACAAGATGACATGTAAGGCTCCAGTGCTGGAGCAACACAAAGGGCAAACATTTAAAGGGAAGGCTGACGAGGGTAATGGCAAACACCTGGGACAGACACTGAGGAACAAGTGACTGGGAGGGGTGGAGCTGCACAGCCACACATACACACACCAAGACAAGAGACACAGGGAAACAGATCATGACAAATATGGTATAAAGATAACTTTGGATTGCAGCTAATATGAAAAGCAAATACACGCTGAATGCTGCTCCTTACCTGGAGAACAGTGAGGAGAGAGGCGGCGTCTGCTCCAGGTGAATGACGCGCGTAATGCGAAAGTTGGCAGAGCCACAGGGAAGGGAAAAAATGTTACGGACAACTTTTTCACCTCTGTCCAGCTGGCTTTGCAGGTGAAGAAAATCAGTCTTGTTTGGGCGATGAATAAATCCAGAAGAGGTGCCTCCTCATGTCCTTCTGTCTGTAAGCAAATGCTGCTACATAGCACAAATGTGCTCAAAAACACAACAGCACCCTGACCATTTACCAGTGTGAACAGCGAAAAAAACATCAAACACGTGCATATGCACAGTGCACATATCAACTGGATCTCTGAGCGGCCCAAAAGCAAAGCCTGAGCTCGTGGTTTATTACAATCCAAAAAGTGCATAGATGCGTTGGATCAGATGCTGCGTAAAGGCAGCTATGCAGAGATGGCAGGTGTTTTACTACATACTGGAAATGCCAGCAGTCAACACCAAGGGTGCTGTACCGAAAATGGCTGAATAAACTTCATGCAGATCTGCACACAGAGGCCTCTCCCCCAATGGCCTGCTACTGACACGTGTGCACTCAGCTGACTTGTTAGTCACAGTAACATTAAACTTTCATATTAAGGTGGGGGCCACAAAATATCGTCTTCTGGGCCACAAATGACCCACAGGCCTCAAATTGCCACAAGATTGAGACCTCTGACCTGGCATGGTAGTATACACTGGACTTTCACACTTGACTTGAAACATTGTGTTGGATTACATTCATCTGGGTAACGAAGCAGCCAATCATACAACTTGCTCCACCCTGTTTCATTTGACCGGCAGGCAAAGGTAATCTGCTGGATTGTGTGACAATGTAAGTGTCAAGGTAAGTGTCATTGTGAAATAAATAGGACATTGGAAAAACACCCTTTATAAAATGAAATGTAATTTCTTTTTTTAAATGACATTTTAAAATAAAAACTTATGAAATTAAATAAAAATGCTGTAACACTAATTTGTATTATTGTGATAAATTAATTATGTGAAATAAAATTTATATTATCATGCATATTTTTTAATGAAAATTTTTTCGTAATGTGATAATTTTATATCACTTTGTATATTTACCTATTGTTCATTTAATTATTTATTTATTTATTTATTTTTTTACGTGTCCTGTCTACCATATATGCATTCAGTAAAATTAAACTGATGGCTTTCTCAATGCCTGGACAGTATTACTCTACAGCAGGAGGGCTTTGAAATGATTCTCCTGTCTATTATTTTGAGCTTGAAGTCACCAGACAGCGAAGGCTGAGGGGGACACAAAAGGGAGGGAAGGGACTGGGGTTGAACTGATAAAAACAACAACAGCAGCTACAGAAGCCAGTAGCTGAGCCAGTACAAAGTAAACAAAATCTAATAAGTAACAAAAAGAATAAACAAACTGATTGTTAATTACATACGCAGAAAATGATCAACAAAACCCATCAGTATTGAAACTTAAGTTGTGAGTGATATGCATACAAGAGTGTCATACATGTGCACAAAAGATGAGGCAAGTGATCATACACATGCTTAATTATGACCATGGTTGGGCATGCATCCATGTACATGTGTGAAAAAGGGACAGAAGTTTCTTTATTGATTATGGTAGGTAGTACCACCGGGCCCCACTGCCCCATAGAGACATCAAGCGAGCAGAGTCAGACCCAGCCCAGGAGAGCCTAACAATCCCTAAACCACGGCAGACCGGACATGTCCCAACCCCAGAAAAACCACAGCAAGGACCCAGAGGCAAAGATGGAGGAGGAATACAGGAGAAGCAATTGCCTGCCAGAGAAGACATAACAGGAAGTTCAGGGAGATCCAGTCCGACCAAAGCCTAGGGCTCACACCGACCCAACCCAAGCACCAAACCCCAAGAAGAACCAGTCCTGGAGCCCCTCAGCTACCACAAGCACCTGCCCACCCGCTCCAGCCCCCAAAAAGGGTGAACACAGGTCCACCCCATTGCCGCCAGTGCCTGTGGAAATAATAAAGTTTTTAATGCTGATTTAGGTGCTGAAATACAACGTATTTAACACCAGTTTGTTTATTCATTGTAGAATGATTTAACAAGTAACAATGTTTAAGATGTGATTAGAAATCATTTGACCATGAACTAATGAATTAGATACCTGAGTGAGACTCAGGAGAAGACCTAACTCCCTCTTTGAATAATTCGGTACTTTCTGGCACGAAGAACAACAACAACAAAAAAAAAAACATCTGTGAAAACGAGGCTTATCTCATGCTTTAGATCATGTGACTAAGAGACTGAGAAATAAAGGTAGGTGCAGCATTAGATGTTTCAGATCCAACTTTTGTTTACTGATATGGAGGACTGATCTTCTCATAATTGGAAATAAAAGCAGAAATATATATATTTTTCTTTTTCCTTTTCCGTAGACATGTATTACATTTCATCAAGACATGTAAATGTTTTCATTTTCCTTTTCTTTAGACATGCATTTTTATCAAGAAATGTATATATTTTGTTTAGTTTTTTCCTTGTACAAGCCTTTATTCTTTTTACATTTCCTCATCTCTTTTTTTTCTTTTTCCATCTGTATTTGTGCCTCATTTTTTTCTGTCTTGTATTTCTGCTTCCTCTTTTCCTGTATGCATTTCTACCTCATTATGCAAATGAGGAGGGCTGCTTTCTTGCTTCAGAAACATTTTGTCAGAGCTTTTGTAGAAATAAATATACAAATGAACATTACCCTTTTATTGTCAGGGTTTGTGTTTCTTTCTCCCTGTTGTCTTTCTTTCCTCTGTTTCCCTCCTAGTCTAGCTCACCTGTTCCTCATTGTGTCTCCCCAGCTGTGCCTCATTGTCTCCCATTAGTTCGTCTTTATATTCAGCGTTTGTCTATCACTCGTTGTCTTTGCATGGTCAGTCTTTGCTCTGTCAGTCTCATGTCCCGTCAGTCTCATGTCCCGTCAGTCTCATGTCGTTCTCCGCTCAGTTGGTCCTTCTCTAGTTCCCTCGCTTTTTCTTTTCTCTCGCTTGCCCTTTTTCTAACTTGTGCATTTTTGTAGTTTTCTCTAGTTTTTTAGTTTCTAGTATTTTTGCCTCTTCAGAGTGATTTTTTGTTGTTGCTGCCATGCCAGCTTTTTGTTTTCAATAAAATGTTTTTTGTTACTTTTCCGCTCCGTCTCTCGACTCGCCTGTGCCCCAGTCTCTGCCTTTAAACCAACGATTACTGATACTTAGTTAAGCTGTTGGATTGTGTTAAATCAAACTTTTAAGCATTGTTAGAATGAAGAGATAGGTGTATTCAGGAAAAATATAACCTGTTGAGTTTCAAGCTATAAGAAAAAGTTAAAAAAAATGATTTTGGAGGCGCTGACAGGACAGCACACACAGCTCCTTGGGGGGAAAAAAGCCAGAAGGGAATGCACCCAAAGGTATGAGACATTAGGGACTGATAAAGCCCAGAACACTCATAAGAGAACCATAGGTTGTAGGCTTTAGAAAATACTGTTATTACTGGGGTAATAAGAGATTGCTTATGCAAAACTGTTGCTGAGTAGGAGTGGGGAAAACCCAGCTGAGCCTGCAAATTTGAAGCCAAGATTACGTAGGTCAAGGACAGGAAAGAAAAGGAGAACAGGGATATTCAGTCAAATGAGAGAAAACCCAGATGATTAAATAGTTGTATGAATATAAATCCAAAGGAAAGTATTAAAACATTAATCGTGCAAAGAAAAAGTACAACGTAACTTGGGATATGTTAAAAATACAAGTGTGACCCGTATTAACAAAACATGTATGAAAAATTCAAGCTTCATCTATGGTAACATTTGCATAAGCTCGACCTTTGATTTATTTGTTTTAAAACTCACCAGGAGGGAAAGCAAAACCGAATGATAAGACCAGGTCAAAGAAAAGTGTAGTCAAAGATGGAAACAGAAAGCAATTGGATACACCAGGTCAATGAAAGGACTACCAACAGGGGGAGCAATGATGCAATGTGTGACAACCCTGTCAGGTGACTGACTGAGCTGCTGCAGGTATAGGCCTGCTAAGTGCAGCAGGTAATTAGGAACACCTGAGTGGCTAATGTAGCTTGGTACTGTATAAAAGGGAAAGCTTACCCTCCTTCTTGTCTGTCCTCCTCTTGGTCTTTGGATTTGGTTTGTTTGTTCTAGGTTGTATTAATTTGGTTTATCCTGGTTTGGTTAATTCAACTCTTTCTTGATAGGTTGGATCTTTTGGTTTTGGTTTGTCTGCTCTGAGCTGTATTAGTTTAGTTATTCTTGGTTTGGTTAATTCAACTTTTCTTTGACAGGTTGGCTCTTCATTTATTATTAAATGCTTTTTTAAAATAAATATTTGAACCACTGTCCTTGTGTCCTTTTCCCTTTGTTTTGTCATAATCCCTGAGCCAGGTTGTGACAAAAGATAATGAGCAATGATTTTCATTGAGTTCTTATTATTTTTAAAAAAATCTATTCAGATACATTGAGCATTGATCCCATCTGTTTGACACAAATCACATCACACTCCAGCAGGACATATCAGACATATGTAGCCTAGTATAAGATGAGCATGGCAGAAATATATATGCAGCTGAAACAGGTAGTGTAGTGCATCCTAAATGTTTCAACGTTAATGTTTTAATATACCAGTCATTATGATCTTTAAAAAATGATTGTTTTGCGGAAAACCTCCCAATAAATGTCATTTTGGGCATTTTAACGGTTCACTTTTTACTCAATACTTTTACCAATGTCATTTTATGATAAGATTCTTGTACTTTTAGTCAAGTATCACTTAGAGGTACTTTATACAAAACTGGTTCTCTTTTACCTCAGCCTTTACATAAAGTCAGTTTCTGTTTACTTAATGGTCCAACATTGTTGTGCTTTCACATCATGCCAGGTTCCCCTTCATATCCCATTCCTGTGTCCTGTAAGGTTTTTGTTTTATTTTCTTTTTTAAAAAAAATCTTAAATTGCCACGTTTTTGTAGATAAAGACCCAGGAATGCAGACTTCAAGTAAAACTTAAGTAATAAAATGCTAAAATATTTTTGAGACTTGTGCATGTGTGGAGGAGTGGTTATTGTTATGACTTCAAAATGGGGAAATGCACATAGTAAATGACAGAATCTGCTAAGATTATCATTACAAACTAATTTTTTGGTGTAGAATCTTTACTACATATTAAAATTTTAACTTCTACCAAAGTTGATAATAATCCCTTCATCTTGATGATTTATCTTTATCTTACCTGACAAATCCAACTTCCTCACAGATGATACTTGAAAGAAGTTCATTAGCTGGAGAGGAACACAGCTGACGCCACCTCCTCTGTGCAGAGTCAAAGACTCTGAGACGTTGGTCAGGTGAATTAACCTGTACTGCAGGTTATGAAATGGGTGGGAGTTACTTTAAAAAAAACGCAAAAACACCACACTTCCAAAGATCAGTGTTAATTTAGGTAGTATGCTCCTTAATGAAATAACAAAACAACAAAGCTTTCCAATAAATAACAATGACACAAATGAAGTCCTGGGAGTCTTGGCAATTTATTTGTTTTTAATGATAACACTCTTCTAAAAGAGTGTTAAAGAAATAAGATAACCTATTTGAAAGCATCACTAACTCACCATCATACAGTCCTGTGTCTTCCTCCATTGTGCAATATGAAACTATAGAAATGTAATAGAAAAAGCAGCAAATCAGATAATTTTTGATGGAAGTTAGCAAAGGCGTATAACGTTTAACTGAGAAATAGAAAGTATAAGCATGTAAAAACATCAAAGGCACAGTCATCAAAGGTTTGACAGACGTGTTTGAGTGTATAAAAATGATGCAGTCTGACCTATGGCCCAGACAGCAGCTCCAACGGCTCCCAGGGTCATCAGTGTTACACAGACGCAAATCACTCGCCATGGGGTCAACACACAGGTCAGAGAGATCCCTCTGCTCCCTGAACACACAAGAAATGCATGAATATGTCAGTTCAGTCTCACATGACAGAATCTACATATATACTGTCATGGTCAAGTGATCCTGAGTTGGCAGCACATCTGCACAAGCTGAAGCACATGTATGCAAAAGATCATGGTCGGTCATGCATGCATGAATACATATGTGTCCTAACATGTTCATTCAGTCCATAAAACATTAAAACCTATTAACAAGTACATGTGACTGAAAACAGAACAGAAGGGATGGAATCATAAAAGTAAACACAGGGGATTTAACTAAATTGTACGATTAATGAAAGACTGAAGCTGTTGATATTGTATAACCTCCTTACATATTTAACAAAATAATATGACAATAGTTGAGAATAATGTTTATTTAAGACACTTTTTTGGACTTTCAAGTAGCTTTGCAGAAAAACATTTAGTAAAATCCAGACATTTTTAACCCTAAGCCCAACATGAAGAGACACAGCTCATGTCCTTGCACCCACTGAAAAGAACAAATGATACTGATTAAATCAATAGTCCAGAGTCCAGCATTTCTCCATAAACCAAGAACCACTTCTTAAAACAAGGATACAAAAACATAAAACAAGGCCCAAATTCACAAACAGTTACAGAATGTGTGCATTATAACTCGATGTTATTCTCATATATTTTCTCCCTTTATCTTTCGCTTTAAGGGGATTTTCTCAAGTTGAAACTTAGATTTTCCTATTACTCTGAACAGCAATAAACATGACTAAAGGTCTACATATGGTCCTTTTGAACATGCAAGATTTGCTGTTATTTGAGTATTTGCGTGATGAAAATCGCTTCATTTTGTTCTCCGCTTTATATCGGCTGCCCCTTCTTGGCACAAGGCCCTAACTGAACTTTTTGCCCCCCTTGGCAGGTGAAATTATTGCATGGCAAATTTTGTCTTTGCTTAAAAGTGCTAAGACAGCATTGGCAGCAGTTTTCTTTACTTACTCCAGAAGCCGACTGTCGTACCTGCAAGCAGACACTTATATTATGATGATAGTGAAGTAGCCAAAAACCCATGGATGGAGATACCACCCCTGGCAAAAATTATGTAATCACCATTTTTGGAGGATTTTCATTCTTACCAATCTGGTTTCATGAGAGAAAATTCGGGGGTTTGTGTCAGGTTTGAGTGAGAAATGAGGCCTTTATTGTTAAATGAGTGAGTGTTGAACAGAGCCAAATTCAGATGGTTTTGCTTTTTTGATTGGCTGTGAGGACATAGGAAGTAGATGGAGATCGGAAAAATTCATATGTCTGTTGTGACGATAGAATAAATAAGTTGAATTGTAACAGGATCTGAGGGAAGGGATAAATTAGGTGACATGAAATTCTCAGTAAACATACGACTGTGTAGAGTGTGGTTTAGGCAACGTGTTCCAGATGGTGGGCAGATTGTTTTTGATATTATGGAGATGACAGGTGAAAAAGAGAGGCGGCATAATCCAGGTGGGAAGCCCTAGCAAGGTTAGCATTAGCTTTATCCCTGCAGCAGCAGATCAGGTGTTTGTAGCTCGAGCCCTGTGAAACAGTATAAGGCTCAAGTAATATGAAGCAACAGAAGAGCCTATTGTTTTGAAAGTTGTAAAAAGTTATGAAACAGCGAAAGATACTTTTGCCTTTGACCCATATTGTCATGATCTGTTCTCCATGTGTCTCTGTGTCTGAGTGTGTATGTGTCTGTTGATCCACATGTCTTTGCCCCAGGTCTGTGTCTCTTGTGTTTGTGTTTGTTGGCTTCCTGTGTTTTCTCCCCCTGCCTGTTCATTGCTCACACCTGTCCACAGTTTGTAATCAGTCTCTCCCCCAGATGTCAGTAATTATCCACCCT
>JAVKLF010000042.1:17518361-17529716 GCA_034783495.1 Millerichthys robustus
TTTCTGAAATTGATTTATTTATTATTTAAAATTTGTTAATTTGTCTGAAATAAATTTCTTTCATTCATTCATTCAAATTTAGGGCCATCCAGGCCTTCAAATCTTCCAGACATAAAAACATAGACTGACGAAACGTGGAGTCTGCGCTCTTTAGTGGTACATAAATCTGTGTGTCATCTGCATAGGAATGAAAAGCAATCCCATATTTTCTAAAAATAGACCCAAGAGAGGATCCAACAAGAACAAAAGAGGGCTAAGAACTGAGCCTTGTGGGACACCCCATGACAGTGGAGCAGAGGGGGACCTATGGCCATCAAGACAGACACAAAAAGTACGCTTGGCCAAATAAGATTTAAATCAATCCAAAGCTATACGACCAATGCCCATCCACTGTTCCAAATGGGAAAGTAAAATCCTATGATCAACTGTGTCAAAAGCAGCTCATAAATCAAACAACACCAAGACAACACAGTCACCAGAATCAGTCGCTAAAAATATATCATTAAAAACTTTTAAAAGAGCTGACTCTGTGCTATGAAATGATTTAAAACCGGACTGAAAAACCTCCACAATATGATGACCTTGTCTTTGTCTTTTTTCAAGTAATGTTTTCACAGGTTTTGCTATATGGCAAGATGCATTGTCTTTTTTCAAGATGATTTCATCATCCCCAAACATTATTTCAACTAAAGGGATATGAAAAGTGTCCAAAATGTCACTGTAATCTTGTGCATTTATTGAAGATGTAATGACAGCCATCTCCCCAGTGCCTGTATCTGACATGCATTCCCAAAGTGCTGAAACTGTTTGAAACCCCAAATTCCAAACTGTGGAAATTTGCATGTATTCTTCAGGTGGTCGTCTTTATAAATCCCATTGGAATGGCACCAAACAAAAGTTCCAGCATCATCACCCTGCCTAATGCAGTTTCATGATTTATTACCGAAAATAACTTTTATTCACAGTCCACAACTGCTTTTCTGAGCCCATTGTAACATTGCTTTCTTCTGTTTAGGTGTTAATAATAATGAATGATGATCCCATTTCCATTGGGTGGTTTCTAACAGTCAGCTCAAACATTCACTCTAGGTTTCCTTACATTTGTTCAATTGTTTTGTGGTGCATTAACTGTTTTTAAGACAGTATTTAAAGTTTTCTGTCTTGATATTTTGATGACTTTCTTGGTCTTACCTACTGGTTGTTAAAGGCAAGCAAGTATGCTTGCCTTTAACAACTGTTCAATGTTGTTTGTACTTGGTCCAGATTTTGGACAGAGTTGACTGTGAACAACCTTCCCCACCTTCACTGAACACAGTGTTACTAACATGCTGCTGTCCCCACCTCAGCCACCTGATGGTTTGCCAAAATCTCCTTTGAGCTGATTGAGAGTCTTTATCAAATTTGACTTGTCAAACTCCTCCCATATCCAAGCTTTTGCCTCAGCAACAGCCAGAGGAGCGGCCTGCCTCGCCTGCCAATAATCCTCAACTGCCTCAGGAGTCCTACCGGCCAACAAGGCCCGATAGGATTCCTTCTTCAGTTTGACAGCCTCTTTAACCCGGGGTGTCCACCATCGAGTTCGAGGATGGCCGCCACGAGAAGCACAGAAAACCTTACGGCTACAGCTCAAGGCAGCTGCCTTGACAATTGAGGCACAGAACATGGCCCACTCAATGTCCCCAGCTTCAGATGGGATGCGGTTAAAGTCCTCTCTGAGATGTGAGTTGAAGCTCTGTTTGTCTGTCTGGGGGGTGGGGAACAGAAACAAAATAACAACTATAACAATAACAATAACTGACAATTGGTATACAAAATACATAATAAAAAAAATTAATAAATTACTACAAGTTACAAATTAATTAAACCAACAGAAGCAGATCAACATGAGCCACAAATATTTAAACTAAGGTTTAATATTCTCTCCCTCCACCCGACCAGATTCCAGCCCACACCCCAACCCTGATTAGGAACAAGGAAGGCATAATGAATGGATGATTTTTTTTAATAGCAAGAAACAGATATTTTAACATAAGACATTGTTAATCTCAATCAGTAACATTTATAATTCAATGTATTTTGTAAATATATTTGACAGTAATGAACACATTTGCAACATTTATTCAAAATACACCTGTTTACCAACTTCTGTACCAATGTTTTCAAAGAAAATTTTCAATTTATGACCTTGTAGAGTAAAGATAGTTCTTTATAGTTCTTATAGTTGAAAGCCAGAATCATACGCAGATAACCAGTTCTCTAGTCTTTTAAAACTTTATTACATCTAAAGACACCATATCTCTCCCGGAGCCGGTGTTGCTCCAGCCGAATCCTTATTAACCCTCCCCCTCGACGTCATCTCCCCATGCTTATACACAGCCTAAAAGTCTCTTTAACATGTCAGCATTGATGACACTATACACAAGGAAATACATTTTCTTTAAGTGTCTATCTGAAGCTCATTTAAAGTATCTTACAACCTGTTTGTGTGAATAATTTTACTAACTCTTGTAGATACAAAATATCAGTTACGCAACATAAAAAAAAACATATGGAAAAAAACTTTCTCCCGATCACTGTGAGAAAAACAATTTTTCCCTTTATGTTTGTTTCCCCTCTACTGTGGGAGGTAAACATACTGAGTATCTGTGTCCTAAAGGGTTAATGTTCCAGGTTCAGAGAGAGCAGAGCAGAATAATAAATTAGCTCTGTGTTTCTCTAGCGTGAGTTATGGCTGTAACAGCAGCTTCTGTTGTCATTTTTGGGGTGGGGTGTATTGTTTAAAAAGGTTTTACACAGACCACTATGCTTCTATTTTTGCATGCTGTGACATTAGAGTAGCATGTTGAAGTGCTAACGTGTCAGTGGGCAACTCAAGAGGTCTCCACAGGCACTGTGTTGGTGACCCCTGAACTAAAACCTAGTCAAGTCTACAAATTTGATGTTTGATGTGGTAGTAAAGAAATATACACAACACATTCCTTTTGAGCGCTGACGCGCCTCTCTTTAAGAAGGGACAGAATTAGTCATTTTGGACAAATCTTGATTTTAAGTTAAAACTTGTGCATGAAAGGTGGTGGATGACATGCATTCTTTCAAGGAATGCTAGGCCTGTAATTTGTACAACCCCTGGCAGAATTATGGAATCACCTGTCTCAAAGGATGATCAATTCGTTGGGGGAAAAAAGCAAACCACAGACATGACTCAAAACTAGTCATTCTAAGAGGAAATTTTCTGGCTTTAAGTAACACTAAAATAATTCTGATTTTAAAAAAATATTTCAGTAAGTCAGTAACTAATTTTTTTAGCTCAAGCAGTGGGGAAAATGATGGAATTTCCCTGGAAATTTTCATTCACAAACTAACGCCTGCATCAGATCAGATCTGCTCATCAGTCTAAATAAAAAGGGGTGATCACACTTTGGAGAGCTGTTGCACCAAGTGGATTGACATGAATCATGGCACCAACATGAGAGATAACATGAGAGATGTCAATTGAAACTAAGAAGAAAATTATCAATCCTCTTACACAAGTTAGGTAAATCATCAGGCAATGTTACAAGAGATGTTGGTTGTTCACAGTCAGCTGTGTACAAAATCTGGACCGAGTACAAACAACATTGAATGATTGTTAAAGGCAAGCATACTGATAAGACCAAGGAAGTCATCAAAACTTCAAGACAGAAAACAAAATACCGTATTATGTCTTGAAAACAGAAAATGCACAACAAAACAATTGAACAAATGTGAGGAAACTAGAGTCAATGTTTGATGCGACTCTTAGAAACCACCTAAAGGAAATGGGATTTATCATTATTAACACTTAAACATAAGGAAACAAGGTTACAGTCGGCTAAGAAAAAGCAGTTGTGGACTGTGGATAAAAGTTCTTTTCAGGAATAAATTATGAAACTGCATTAGGCAAGGTGCTGATGCTGGAACTTAAGTTTGGTGCCATGCCAATGAGTTTTATAATGATGACTGCCTGAAGAAAACATGCAAATTTTCAGTCACTGATAATATGGGGCTGCATGTCAGGTACAGGCACTGGGGAAATGGCTGTCATCTTCAATAAATGCAAAAGCTTACGACAGTTGGACACTTTTCTTATCCCATCAATTGAAAGGATGTTTGGGGATGATGAATTCATTTTTCAAGATGATAATGCATCTTGCCATATAGCAAAACCTGTAAAAACATTACTTGAAAAAAGACACAAGGTCAATGTCATAGCCTGCAAATAGTCTATATCTCAATCCAATAATAAAGTCTGCGGTGGGAGTTGAAGAAAATGGTCCATAACAAAATTCCAACCTGCAAAACTAATCTTGCAAAGAGACCAGCCAGATTGACTCATTAGGTCCAGTTTCTTAAAGCCAGAAGGTTGCCACTTAGAATGACTGTAGTTTTGCGTCATCCCTATGATCTTTTTTTCAACAAACTGAATAAACATGAAATGGTGATTTCATCATTTGTGCCATGTATTATAGCCTAAAATATATTGGCAATAAATTAAAAATTTTATTTGATTTCTAAAAATTATCTTGACATTTTTAGAATCTACAACTAATAAGAGCATCAATCTAAAAAAAATGCACCTGACGAATTTATTTAGCAACATCTTGTTTGCTCAACAAACATTCATTCAAAATTCACCGACATCTCTGAACTTTTTTCTGTGTAAATTGCCTGAAGTGGAATAACAAAACAAATTGACAGGTCTTTACATCCATTTTCCCCCACATTTCATTCACCAGGTGGTGTTCAGCTAATGGTTTGTTTGAACTGCATTATTCTGTATAAGTCAAAAAATGTGCAGCAATGTGGGCAAGTTGACTATGAAACTAAAACAGCAGGAGCCAACATGAAGTCAGAACAGAGCTGTAACATATAGTGGTGTTCAACTACAATTCAACTGTAAGTCTTCATTCAGGAAACAAAATCAATTTACCGTAAATCTTGTTTTTGAATGAGTCAAACATTGAAAATAGCTGTTGTGACATTTCAATTTTTTTTTAAGTTTGTCGGAAAATGGCAAACACATTCATGAACCTCCACTTATGATTGTGTTTAAAGAAATACTACATAAAAAACAGACCCTAGGCCCAAACAGAAGCCACCAGGTGTGTTTACAGACCACAGCTGAACAAGATGTATTCATCTTTGATGAAAAAAGCTATACTGGAAATTTTTAGTTTAAACTGCATGAAAGGCTCAGATAGGTGATGTTTAGTGTCTAGGTAAATAGCATTTGCACAAAAAGTTTTGGACAAGTTCAGCCAAGACTTTAGGTTACAGCGTGTTCTACTGAAATCATACACCTTCATGCTCCTTCACCTAAAAGGAAACTATAGAATGAGCTGGAAAAGGCATCATGGTGGGATCCAAAAGACCCTACAGAAATTCTAAATTCTCATTCATCATTTCTGTATGTCAAAAATGTCAACATTCAATTCTGAAGCAGCTTCATAAAAACACAGCTGAGACGATGGTTAAGCAAACTGATTCACTTCATCTGCACAGACAGTACTGTTGCTGGTCTAGCTGTGTTCAGATTGTCCAGCTCCTCCAACAGTCATTTCCACCTTCACTGCTGGAGCTCTATCAAGGCATCTAGAATATCACTATAAAAAAATAAAAAACAACAGAAGTGTCATCAAAATTTACTCATACTGAGTAAAGACTTCATAACTTTCTTCATAAGACTGAATTTCAGCTATATAATATATTTGAATCTCAAAACAGCAACATCAAAAAACATTCCAGGTTTTGGGGCAACATTCAGCAATCAAAAGAAAAAAATAAGTCTTGTTCTTCCAGTAGCTTTTTCTGTAATACAGAAAAATATATATAAAATAGTAGCAGTTAGAACAACACATCAAGTCCAGCTTTGGCACTCCAATGTCTGCACTCCAACATAGGAACACAACTGCCCCCAGAGATGTTGGATCGCGTCCCAGACAGACGGAGGAACAGAGGAGCAGTCACATCACAGATTTGTTGTCTTGAGTCGACTCACTGTGGCTGTTGACTCATCATCAAACGGTTTTCTCTACCTAGGAAAATCAGAAACAGAAACTGTAACTACATTTAGATAAAATATTTACTACTATTTATAACCCACTGTCGCAAGGTGAAGGGTGACCACAATGTTTTGCCTGTGTCTATAGAAACACGTGCAAAATATCCCAAGAACCACTGGACAAAACCTTTATAATTAAGTCATTAGATGTACTTCTTCAACCTATATTTCGTAAAGCCAACCCCATTCAAGATTTCCACTCAGTCAACTCCCCTTCGAAAAACAGAAAAATGAATAGAATTTAGGCAATTCTATACATAATGTGATAAAACTTGGTGTGGTCATAGCTATCATAACACATACTCTGAGCTCAACATCTTGTCATACTGTAACTTTCCAGATTTGGTGAAAAAAGCTATACTTGCCATTTTTAGTTTAAACTGCATGAAAGGTGGTGGGCTATAGGCATTCCCTCATGCTATTTTTTTAATTTAAGAAAATCTAAAAAAAGATTCACATTTTTAAAATATTATTTGTAATCTGTTTTTTCTAGTGCAAATAAAACAAATTTCTTCAATAATAAACAGGCTTAAATCAGAAGCAACCGGACTTAGATCAATTCTTGTTAGAAAACGTTTTGACACCCATCCGGGAGTCTTTGTCAGTTCTGGTAGCTCGCACTGAGTAACAAGCAGTTGGTGAAGTTCTGATTTTAAGGACATGGAGGCCCAGCCTCCTGAGCGCAATCAAATTCAGATGCAGATTAGTGACCCACCTGTTACTGTCCTGGGTCGTTAGGCGCTATTGTTCTGGTGTTAATTGAGCACTTGATCACCTGAATCCTGGTGAGACTGCTGTCAGTGACTACAGTTCAGTGATTAAACACATTCCAAAGAGATTACTCTTTGAATCACTGAACTGTAAACACTTGGAAGTTGAAAGTTTAACCCACCCCATCGATTCAAAGACAGTTTTTCCCTCTCAAATCTGAAAAAACAAAAAACATTGCTTCAAACACGGGGAAGAACAGAAAGACGTAAGACCCTCCGACAAAAATTAGTTCATCCCAAAGACAGAACACCTAAACCACAGCTGAGCGGTGTTGTGTATGTTGTACAATGCAGTGAGGACTGCGAGAACTCCTACATTGGAGAAACAAAAAAAAAGTTTCATAAACGCATGGCACAACACAGGAGGGCCTGCAGCTTGGGGCAAGACACAGCAGTCCACCTGCACCTCAAAGATAAAGGACACACTTTTGATGACAACGTGCAGATTTTGGACAGGGAGAACAGATGGTTTGAAAGAGGTGTCAAGGAGGCCATTTTGGTCAAGAGGGAAAAAACGTCTTTAAATCAACTTCCAAGTGTTTACAGTTCAGTCATTAAACATATTCCAAAGAGATTAGGCCAGCAGTCTCACCAGAGTTCAGGTGATCAAGTGCTCAACTTACACCAGAACAATAGTGCCTAATGACACAGGACAGCAACAGGTGGAAAACTAATCTGCATCTGAATTTGAATGCGCTCAGGAGGCTGGACCTCCATGTCCTTAAAAACAGAACTTCACCAACTGCTTGTTGCTCAGTGCGAGCTACCAGAACTGACAAAGACTCTCGGATGGGTGTCCAAACGTTTTCTAACAAGAATTAATCTAAGTCCGGTTGCCTCTGAATTAAGCCTGTTTGCTGTTGCGATGACCCAGATAACTGAGAATTTGCACAGGCATGTTGTGTTAAAATTTCTTCAATGAAAACAATTTTTAAAAGAAAATATTTAACACTATTTGCATCTTTGTTATGCCTTTTTACAACCATAATGATGTACTCTGTCCACACATTTGACAGTAATAATTGTGCACACCATCTTACTGGAGGACGAATCAGAGGTAAATACACAGCAGCAACTTCCTGTACCACTGGAGGCTGCAGCTGTGCTGTCTTAAAGAGATAGTTCATCATTTATTTTAAGCAAAGTCATGAGCATAGGCTTTCATAGTCTTATCTGTTCTTCCCATCAATTTATCCTCTACAGTTTGTCCTGTTGGGGGAGCCACAGACAGCTGAAAAACATTCCAGGATGAACTGGATAAGAACTCTAGAAAAACCACAGCAGCAGCCATGTGAACCTTTCATGTTTGTTTTTGAACAATATGAAAATACATGCGCAGCGAACAAAACATGGGTTTTACAAAGTAAGTGTCAATTACCACATTTTCCGGACTATAAAGCGCACATAAAAGTCTTTTTTTTTTTTTTTTAATCGGCACTGCGCTATAATCCGGTGTGTCTTTTATATGAATTCTGGTTGTGCTCACTGACCACGAACAGATTTTTGGTAAATGGCGTTTAAAAATCAACGTGGTCAAAATGTTTTAATGTGAGTTTTGAAAACTACAAAGCTGCACTACCACTTGGTTGAGTTTTGGAGCACTACGGCTATTGTAGTTGGGGGGAGGGGGGCTCGCGAAGTAAGACGTGTATCAACGTTCTGGCAATATTATCACGTGTAGTAAGACCCTAAAATGGTGCCCGCTAAGAGACATTCTTACGAAAGAGATTTCAAACTCAAGGCTATCAGTCACGCAGTAGAACATGGGAATAGAGCAGCTGAGATTCATTCACCAAGACAGGAAGGCAACGCCAGGTGAGCTATGCCACTATCTGCCTGGGCTCAGGTACCGGTCTCAAGTGTTGTCCGAGCTTTCACGAAGGCTGGGATAATCATGGAACAGTTAAATAACAGCAACGGGACTGACTCGGACGATGGCCAGAAGGATCCGGGCACGTTTGATGCTGAAATGGCCCAGCTGTTTAACTCGGACACTGAAGATGAAGACTTCGATGGATGTATGGAAGAGTTATGAATTGAAAAAAAAAAGATAAAGTGAGTGTATTGTTTTGTATTTTATGTGTTGCAACTAAACAATTTTGAGAGTTTTTGTGAATTACGTTAAGTAAATAAATTAATGACCTTTTTGTTTCACTTAATGTGCCTTTATAATAGGAGGCGCTTTATGTATGAAAAAAGAGCCGCTCATGGATATCGGGCTTTATAACCTGGTGCACCTTATAATCCGGTGCGCTTAATGTATGAAAAAAATGGAAAATGGATCCGTTTATTCATACTGTGCCTTATAATCCGGTGCACCTAATGGTCCGGAAAGTACGTTATGTGAAACTAGCTGTGAGTCACAAAAGATGCTTAATTTACAGCAACAGTAAACGTACATTTTTCAAGGTGCAGATTTCAGATCACACAGGAGGACTGTTTCACAGGTTCAACCTACCATCAGCCTATGACCCTCCCCGTTTGCTCCAAAGTTGAGAGGTCAGTGTCTGCTGCCAGCAGCTGTCTTTCCTCTCCTCCCTCAGTCTCATCCCCAACATTCACAGTGACCTTTACCCACCTGGAACCAAAACAAAAACGTTTGAGCAGAAAGAACGAAGAAGAAGAAAACAATTGAACTTGGTAAGTAAGACTTCTTGAAATAAGAAAAATTTCCAGGCGAACAAAATTCTGACCTTGCTTAGTATATCAGTCTCAAAACAAAATCAAATATACTTTTAGGCTGGATATAAGATTGCAAGACTTGGTTAGATGTACAATTTTTGCAGTGAGAGAATGGGTAATTACAAAAACCTTAGAGTCCACATTTGCCTTTTCAGATGTGGAAGCTGTCCATGCCATTAGTGAAGAAGGCTTTTTATCTGTGAGCTGATAGCAAGCTGGAAGGTCTCTCTGTTCTTCAGTACAGAGGATGCAGAGACTATGGTTTCCAAAATAGAATTTTAGATTTGGACACATCTGATCACAGAACAGTTTTTCACTTTGCCTTATTCCATTTCAAATAAGCTGGTGTTAACCTACAACTACTTCTTTGCATAATAGATATTTAAGCAGCGTTTGTGGATGGCACAGTAAAACGTCTTTACAGACAATGATTTGTGGAAGTCTTCCTGAGCCCATGCAGCGATGTCTAGAACAGAATCCAACAGGTTTTTAATGTAGTGGCCTCTGAGGGCCCGAAGATTATAACTTCCAAAACTGACTTTCAAAATTGTCTTTGAGGCTAGAGATTCATTCTGATTCTTAAAATGTGTTGACTGTAGATGATAGGATATTCAAAGTATTCCCATTTTCTCTCTGATATTGGGTTATGTTTTTAAGGGGCTGAAGAGTATTTAATTTGTTTGCACTCATTTTTTTACATGACACATCTTTGCAGCTTTTCTAGGTTCAGACTAGTTTGTTTTATAATGAAATGTGTAATTGCAAATCTTCTACTGTAGTTTCTTAGCCGTGTTTCTGGTCACTTCCTCATAACGGCCCCTGGAGGTGTGGTTGACCCAGAAATAGTATAAATGGGTGTGTGTGTGTTTTGAATCCAGTACCAAAAGCTGATCCTAACCAGAGGGGTCAGGTGATTTGGTCCCAGCTGGAGTGTCTTAGAACTTTGCATAGGTGTAAATAAATGTTCAATCTTATTGTGAATCTGTCTCCATTAATTTGTTTTCCATGCAGGGATCAGAACATGTATTCTTTCAGGTCTATTGTAGTTTGGTTGTCAGAGCTTGTAATCCTGAAACAGCTGGTTCACAACCAGGTTGTATAAAACAATTGCCATATCTCTTCTGTGAATTCGCTCGCTGTGGGTACCCCCACAGAGGAGATGCCAAAATAAAAAAGTTTTTGGCTGTTTTTCTCAGACTGGTGAACCCCTGCCCATCATTGGTATAGGGCTGATACCAGTATTTCTAGAAGTACTCATAATCATATAAAATGCCCAGATATCCAGAACAGATACCACTAACTCTATAAATGCAATCTCCATCAGACTCCAGTGTGAATACTTCATGCCCTTGACGTGACCCACATGCACAGAAGATGACATGATGGATTCAGTGCTCTGTTTACAGACATCAACAGGTCTCTAACCTGTAGATCAGGGGTCTCAAACTCCAGTACTTGAGGGCCGCAATCCTGCATGTTTTAGAGGTCTCTCTGCTCCAACACACCTGATTCAGTGATTGAATTAACTCTTCAAATCGTGCAAAACCCTGTTAATCACCTATTCATGCAAATCATGTGTGTTGGAGCTGTAAAACCTCTATCCATTCATGACACAATATTTTGCATTGCAAGTTTATATGGTCCTGTTATGGCCCTGGCCTTGTAGTTGGGTTTTTTTCAGATTCAGGTGTGGGAGCACGCCCAGCTGACTGGCTGCCTGAAGGCTGCAGTGACAACCTGATTGGATCAGCAGCAGCACCAAGCCAATCAGTGGAGGATGAGACTCACCTGCACTCTACAAAAAGCTCCTGCAGTCACTCTTTC
>JAVKLF010000042.1:17546975-17559521 GCA_034783495.1 Millerichthys robustus
TGTTGTTATGTGCTGGACTGTCTCAGGGGCCTCCTTGCACAACCTACACCTTGGGTCTTGTCTGGTGTGGTAGATCTTGGCCTCAATTGCACTGGTGCTTAGGGCCTGTTCCTGGGCGGCCAGGATTAGGGCCTCTGTGCTGTCCTTGAGTCCAGCTTTTTCCAGCCATTGGTAGGAGTTTCTGATACCAGCCACTTCGGTTATTTGCTGGTGGTACATCCCATGTAGGGGCTTGTCCTCCCAAGATGGTACCTCCAGCACCTCAGCTTCTGTTCCCCATTGTTTGAGACAAGTAAATTAATTGTTACACAATGTTAATAAAATAGAATTTAGAGCAGAAAAGTTGCTGCAATAAGCAGTTAAAGTTGCAACTAACAGCCAGGCTCAATGAGGCACAAAAAAAAATTTAAACTCAATAGTAATAAGTAGTATTAGGTTAATCAGATGTGAAGCTGGAGTGTAGATAAGTTTTAAACAATGGAATGACCTACTGTATGATCTGTCAGGTAACGCTGTCTGTGTTGCTTATACAGTTATCCAGGAGGAACACCCTTGTGATTATCTTTCTGCCAGACCTCAACATATGTTAGCCAGACAGCAACCCAGAAAAAAAAGAAAACACAGAGACACTTAGTCCGGGTTGTGAATGTAATATTGCCACACCTTGCACAAGAAAAAAATAGCTCATCAATTAATTCAAACTCCTATACATGTTTTTATTTTCACAAACAAATCTTGTGCAATTTTATTTTACAAAAATGACTTATTTGATTCTTCCTATAAACACCTGTTTTTTCATACGTGTAGGGTTACATATATTATCCATCCATCCATCCATTATCTCTCGCTTAATCCGAGTCGGGTCACGGGGGCAGCAGCTTGAGCAGGAAGGCCCAGAACTCTCTTTCCCCAGCCACCTCTTCCAGCGCTTCTGGCAGGATTCAGATTTATTTATTCGTTTTCCAATTGGCAATTGATGTTGCAGCAAGTATAAAAACTAAAAAGACCAACTATCAAAAATTGAAAACTAAGAAACAAACAAAAAATAATTCCAAGATTCCAAGGAGTTACCAGGTCAGCCGAGAGACATAGTCTCTCTAGTGTGTCTTGGGTCGTCCCTGGGGTCTTCTTCCAGTCGGACATGCGTGGAGCACCTTCCTAGTGAGGCATCCAGGAGGCATCCTTAACAGATGTCCGAACTACCTCAACTGGCTCCTCTTGATGTGGAAGAGCAGTCGTTCTACTCTGAGATTTAGAAATAGGTTGAGAAGTTCAGTTTTCCGGACAGGACTCAAAGGGAGAGTCCAGCCACCCTGCAAAGAAAACTCATTTCGACCCCCTGTATTCGCAATCAAATTCTTTTGATCACTACCCAGAGATTGTGGCCATAGATGAAGGTAGGAACGTAGACTGACCAGTGTGAAGAATGCGTTTTACTTTTTGCTGTGTGCATTTTAGTTTTGTCTAGAATGAACATTGTTAGCAGCTAAAGCTAAACTACTCAATTAAAACATGGTTTGTACTCTCTTTGTATTCTTTGTATGTAATAATCTTGTCATTATAACATTAATCTTTAATAATCATTACTATTCTGGTCTGGCTGTCCACTACCTGTAATACAAAAGGTCACTGCCAGGGGCAGTGGGGTGTTGTGCTATTTTCCCAACAATTTGGAATGTAAATTTAGAAAATATGCCTCGTTGGGTTTTCACAGTACAAAAGGGGACAGTCAAATAATCAGCATAATTTGTGTGAGAATTTATGAGACACCTGCACCTACAAACAAAAGCTGTGTTGATGACACCAAGAACATCTGTATCTAAATTGACAAGACAAGAGAACCTCCTTGAGGCAGGACCCCAGTTCCCAGGCATTGTTCCAGAAGACAGTTCCTTATTTGGTGAGTCAAGCTCTAATGCTGAATCAGAGCTGAATAGGTGGACTGTAACTGCTGTATTAGTAAAATAAAAAAAATGGGCAGGACTGGGGAAGCAAGGGGGTAAAATGCTAAAAAAAAAACAAACAGATTGTAACACGGAATAGTCAGACACTTTTCTGGGAATACTGTTCTTGTACGGTGTGCGTGTCTCATTATTTTCTCTCAGCTGAAGGAAAATAAAAGGCCAGAATAGTCAAATATAATTTTGTGGTCCTCGTCTACTTGAGTCTCATTTTTCTTGTCAAAATGCAAAGATTCCGCTCGAGGTAAAGTAAAAGGTGTTTAAGGGAGTAGAATTTTTACCTCAACACCGATAAACAGAGAGCCCAAATAAACTGCTTTTTGCACACAGTAAAGGGTCCGTTGGCAATAGTGGCAGACAGGCTGAACAAGCCTGTTTCAGTGAAAAATCTGGTGAGTTATATGAATGCATTCAGGAGATACCTGTGTGTGGTGTGGGAGCATGTTAAAGAAAAGATGACTGTAGCACAGAAAAAAAAAAGTTTTTGATCGCTTGCCAAGGTGCCCTCGTTTATGTCTAGTGATCAAGTGTTGACCTTGTGTCCAGACACGTGTAACCAGCATTTAGTCAAATTGGTGACTTTAACTTTGGCAGGCTGACTTCCTGTGTTGCCAACCACTTCCTGTCCACTTCCTTTAAATCTGGGGTCATAGGTGACTTCCATGTCCGTCTCCAAATCAAATCAAAATCAAATCAAATTTTATTTGTATAGCACATTTCAGCAGGAAGGCATTTCAAAGTGCTTTACATTATATCAAACACAGAAACACAATGCAACATAGAATCAACATCAAATACAATACTGTGTTATATGGAACAAATACTTATTGCTTAATAATAATAATAATAATAATAATAATAATAATAATAATAATAATGAATTACTGGGCAGTTATTTTAACCAGAACCGCTTGGCGATCTCAATTCCAAACTTCATTGGAAATGTGTCATTAAATAGTCACCGTGCAGCACATGAAGTTAACTTACCCTCACTCCATTGAAAAGGTTGCATATGTGCATCACAATTGTCTTTTGGTACCTTAGTTATATTTTATGCATATTATGGCATATTTTTAATTGACTTTGGAATGGCAATGAGGTTTGGTATAGATAAAAAAGAATGTAGCTACACTTATCTAAAACTTACAATTGCACAATATATAATAATGAAAGACGTGCACTTTCAATTGATTTGTTTGAAACATGTTTCTGATTTACCCTTCCATTTTGATTGGATTCATCAAAAACTATATGGGACTTAGTGGAAATTAAAAATGCAATTTATTGATTGCAATTGTTTATAATTTACATACATCTATTTATGTATTTACTTTATGTAGACACTGTGTAAGATGATTACCCATCCATCCATCCATTATCTGTTAGCCGCTTCATCCTTTCAGGGTCACAGGGTCACTGGTGCCCATATCCAGCAGTCACAGTGCGAGGGGCGGGGTACACCCTGGACAGGTCCCAAGTCCATCACAGGGCAACATGAAGAAAAAAGAGACAAACAACCACTCACTCTCACCTAGGGATGATTTAGAGTTACCATATACCCATATAACAGTCATGTTTTTGGACTGTAGGAAGAAACCGGATCACCTGGAGGAAAACCACACAAGCATAAAGAGAACATGTAAACTCTACCCAGAAATGTCCCCAGGCGGATTCGATCCTTCGACCTTCTTGCTGGGACGCAACAGTTCTACCAACTGAGCCACCGTACAACGTATAAGATGATTATTTTTGATGAAATTCCTAATATGTCTTTCTGACCTCTTAGGTCAGGTTTTTTTTTTTTTTTCTTGGACCAGAGTTTTCACCTGGATGTGAAGATGGCGCGCTAGAATGTTGGACTTATGCTAATTAATTTTAATGGACATTGAAAATATGTTTTTTTCCTTGACTCAATCAATTTGTTTGTTGTTTTGTTTTGTTTATTTTGATATTGCACTTCACTTCAATACATGCACCAAAACTGAAACTGTTGTTACTTGTTTTCATTTACCTCTCAGGCTCCTGTAAAAAACATTGTTTCTGATATTGCTTTGATAGCCACAGTCATATTGTTTAGCTTTTATTCATTCCACATGACTTCCCCCTTTTAGGATCATTTTACTGACCCTTATACAGTGATAGCACAGTTATACCACTGATAGTGCACTGTCAATTGTAGGGAATAACAGTGACATAGATGTCATTGCCTTTGGCTACCATACAACTCCATGCACCTGACTCATATGGCCCCTCCTGCAGGTTGTAGGACCACAGAAAGGTTTCAAAGGTTAATCAGTTGTATTTGTGGATCTGCTAATGCCTTTCTGTGAATTGCCACCTTTATTGTGATGGAGAAGAATGTGTGCCTGAATGATCCTAGGAGCTATGCTGTTAGTAGCAACTGCCTCTGGTAAGATCTCCTAAGATGGATTGGTTCTTGGTAGCATGCCAGTCAAAAGGCAATACCCAACAACTGTATGGACAAAAGACAGCAAAGGGTTCAATGTATCTCACCCACACAGAAGTACCAGGGCCTCATCCTGGAGCCAAGCCTGGGAGGGTGTCATATGTTTGATGTTTTTGACCCACATACAGAGGAGACTCAGGAGACAAAATGATGAAGAGAATCAGTTTATTGTGGGAAAGAGTTAGCGGTACTGGAGGACTGGATCACCAATAGGTGAACGTGATTCTGTGGAGGAGAACTGGAGTTTGGCGGGGCCGGCAGAGTCAGGTGGTTGATCGTAGCAGTTAGCTTACTGTGTCGGTAAACCAGGAAGTCGGGGCAGGGTGATGACGGAGCTGCGGGCTGCAGGTGTCGGCGTCTGCAAGTTGGTGCCAAGATGTTGTTGGTGAAATCGCCGAACGAGGAAGTGGACAGGTCGTGCCAGAGAGGGAGCGGTTCCAGTCATGGAGGCGTACTGATCCAGGTAAGTGGGTGAAGAGAACTCTTTGGCAAACAATCTGGCGCCGGATGACTGGCCTCCACTCTCTCTTATGCTGGCTTCACCAGGTCCGGACGAGCTGCACCTGGAGAAGGCGCAGCTGCTGGCAATCAGCACTGAAGGCAGGAAACTCAGACAGACAGAACACAAACCCACAGCCCCTGACAGAGGGGAGCTGGACTTCATCCCACTCCGGAGTTAGTATATGGTGAAAGGCTAGTGTAGGCTTACATATAGCCCCCCAGCGTGTCACCTGTGCTTTGGAGTGTTCCTTGGTAGATAAGAGGGTAGGTTCCCTGTGCCTTCAGGATGGCTCTCTTTAGTGTTTGTGCATATATGCTGAATGGAATTAGTTTCCTGTACAAACAGTGAACAATTCTCATTTGCATAACCAACAATAAATCAGACAGTGAGTCAGTGAACGTTTTCTGATTTAAACCAAAAAGTAAAAAAAGAAAAACAAAAAAAAAAAATGTAAAAACTCAAGTGCATAATTAACAACAACCCCTCAGCTTGGTGCAACTATATTATGTGGATAGAATATGCTCATAATATCCACACATCAGGTCTCTTGCCTTTTGAACCCTTGCTTGGATACTCACCACCCAGTGTGGAGACAGAGATCTTGGTTCCTTCAGTTCAAATTCTCCTCTGGATGTATAGGCGAGAATAGCAGCAGGTAAAGATGGCCCTACGACGAACTGTTGAGCAGAACAAGAACAACATTGCATGACTGACTGACTGGCAAATTCAAACAGAACCACATGACCGTCTCCCTGGGTGGCAGACTAGCTGACCATTTGAACTGCTGATTGAGTGAATAAGGATGTTATCAGCCAACTTGCAGCCAGCTGATTGAGTGATTTAGTGAGATATTGCTGTTTTAGAGATGATGTTTTTAGACTGTCAATCAGCGTGTGAACAGGAGGTTTGGTATGTTTGTTTATGGAGAGGTTATCTGCTAACGTGTGGTTGACAAAGCTGAAACAACATGACCCAGTCCAACAATCAGGGTTTGTGCTGAAATGGGTTAAATAGATATACTTCTCTTTAATATACATTAAACAAATAGGTAAACTCCTAATAGTTCAGTCTATGACTCCCCAAAATGAAGTGATCTCCGTCAGCTCATTCCAGTGACGTGGCCAGCTAACACACATCCTTAAGTAATCTTCCTCAGAATTGAGCAATGCCTCCAGAGATTGAACCAGGAAGCTGAAGAGAGATAACAGATATAAAGTTATGCATTTCATTATAAAGCAGATTAATCTGAGCCTAGGAAAGTTGCAAAGATATCGCCATGTAAATAATCACTGTAAACAATTAAATTATCTTCCCTCTTTTGAAGCTTTAATTCATTTAAAGACACCATTTCTCTCCCCAGAGCTGCTGTTGCTTCAGGACTCTAAAACAAATTATGTCAGCAGAAGCAGATCAACAAGAGCCACAAATATTTAAACTTAGGTTGTGGGTAATACAGCATGCATACGAATGAGTGACACAAGTGTGTGATAAGTGTGCACACATGATGAGGCAGGTGATCATACACACGTGTTTAACAGTCAACCCGCAATGCATGTTGGGATAGGGTGGGCCAGGAAGGATACACTCAACCTGTCCCTCAAATTGGGAAAAATTGAGGATGCATTTGTCAGCCGCAAGCAGAGCAGCCTCTGGATTTGGACAGCTTTTGGCGGGTTGCTGTGACGTAATAGACCTTGAAATTCGGCCTCGGGAAGATGCGGCCTCTGAATTCGGACACAACCATAGTCGCAAACTTTGACCTTTATACTTTTTGAAAAATTATCCCTCATTAAAAAGCCGAGCAGATTTTGCAATCTCTGCTGCCACAATAAAGCTAGCCTTTACAGCAGCTTCACTTTTTGATTTTGCTTTCATGAACATAGTCTGCCAGGAAACCCAACTTTTTTCATCTCTTCTGTTTTCTGGAGCTTCTGTTTTATGTCCAGGTCTTCGTACTTCTCGTGATGTTTAGTTTCATAGTGTCTTCTTATGTTATATGCTTTCGTTACAGCTACGTTAGTTCCACACACAAGACAAACAGGTCTGTCCTTTATATTCGTGAACAGATAATCTGCCTCCCTACATAAATTTCACAAATTAGAGAAAGCTTTCACAAATTACAAACTTATGTGAAGTTATGAACTTTTGTAAGTGTAACACGTTGTGCTGAACTCCCGCAGCTGGAGAAGGCAACTTGTGAGCCTGAGGTCAGGGCTCGCAAACCCACTGTTACCTTTACAAATCGTCCTACACATTTGCAGATCTGTCGCGGCACAAGTGTAGCAAAAATTATGTGTGTAAAGAGAGCCGATGGAGAAGCAGCTTGACTTGTAAGCGATGATTTCTCTGTATTTCTAGGTCTTGAAGCAAAATGCTTCAGACATTAAGTGTCTCTGTGCGTGTTTACAGATTGATCTACATATTTGCAGATCTCAGTACACATTTGTGGATCTGAATACACATTTGTGGATTTTATTTTACACGTGGATTTTTTACACATTTGCAAACCCGATTACACACACAAGATTCTCGTACAGACACACAGATCAGCTCACACATTTCCAGATTAATTTACATATTTACAAATTCGACTGCACACACACAAATTGAGATACGGACACAACTCTCTACACACATTTGCAAATGGTTTAGCTTTAATAATGGCCCGATATATACTTATGAATAGACATGCCACCTTCGATTTTATTAGAGAACTGTAATGTAATGGGTTTTCAGTTCATGATGCAGAACATGTTGTGCGTTCATATACTGTAAAAAAAAGCATGAAAAACTGCACAAAAAAATCTGCGAAACAGCTAGGCTGCAAAAGGTAAAGCTACACATTTGATATGATCTCACGGGCCAAATATAATTACATTAATTGAATAAAGGACACACTTGATGACAATAGTCTCCAGATTTTGGACAGGGAGACTGTGAAAGAAGCCATCTTAGTCAAAAGTGAAAGGCCTTCCCTAATAAGGGGGAGGTTTACGTTAGGTTAGGTTTCCAACTTCCAAGTGTTTACAGCTTAGTCATCAAACACATTCCAAAGAGATTACATTAGCAGTCTAATCAGGATTCAGGTGACCAAGTCCTCCACTCACACCAAACAATAGCTCCTAATGAACCAAGACTGCAATGGGTGGGTTAATTGATTTGCATCTGACTTAGGATGCGCTCAGGAAGTTGGGCATCTATGTCCTTAAAAACAGCAATGCACCAACTGCAGGTTGCTTAGTGCGAGCTACCAGCATTGACAAAGACTCCTGGATAGGTGTTAAAACATTTTCAACCAAGAATTGATCTAAGTCTGGTTGCCTCCGATTCACGCCTGTTTGCTGTTGTGATGACCCAGATAACTGAGAATTAGCACAGACACCACAAATTGATCATCGTCATCTCGGCACTAATCACATGATCTCTTTCACCAATCGGCATTTCTGGTGGCCAACCTTGAGAAAAAATTTGATTGTAACCTGCTCCAGCCATCAATTTTCACTCCTCCTTCCCTTTCCAGATTCAGTATTGCATTCTTCCCACTTGTAAATAAACTTCACTTACTTTTGTTACTATTGTCCCTTCTGTCTGTTTGGTTTTAGCTGCTCTTTTCTGACATTGCTGTGAAACCTGATACAATTCTGCTCAGCTCACATTCACACTGAGTTAAATAAGATGAAACCAGCTTACTTGTGAAATAAGACACGTTTTTCTGTTTCTCTATTTCTAATGCATCCATTACACACACAGCTTTCTGGAATTTTTATTAAAAAAATAGATTGCTTATATACACTCTTCTATATTAATATTTCATTAATATAATATCTAATAGTTTTTACAAATTTGACTTAATTAGCCTGTATGTTTTGCTATTTTAAGCAAGGAAGGACAAAAGTTAAAAAGTGTAGACTACAAACTAAAGGTTAAAGGCAGCAAAACACAAGCTATAAACAAAAAACAGCACCTACTACAAGCTAAAAACATAAAATAGCAGGTAAAAGCTGCAAAACTGTAGCTAAGATTAGCATAAAAGTGGCAAATATTTGCAAAGAAAATGCTAAAATGAGCAAAACTGTAACAAATTTAGAGCAAAAAAAAGCACAGTAGCACAACAAATGATAAAGTTAGAACTGGAAACAAATAGTGGTTATTTTACCAAAAACAGATTCTTAAAAAATTTGTAAAGTTGAAACTATACTTAACAAAGCATGTATTAAAGGCAAAAGAAATAAAAAAACATTATCTACAATTAGCAAGACATAAGCTAAAGATACAGTAACATAATTCAGCAAAACATTTGTAAAAAATTTTAAGACAGAATAGTAGGTAAAAGTAATATAAATAATATTATATTTCATTGTGGTTGGCTGTGGATGAGTGGTTATGCAAGTTGTCTTCTAATTAGAGAGCTGGTGGTTCTAATCCATTGTCACATGTCGAAATGTCCCTGGGCAAGACATTGAACCCCTACTGCTCCTGATTTGTATCCCATCGGTGTATTGAATGTGATTTAAAGCACTGACTTGTCTCCATAGAATGACTTATCTAGATTAGCTTTGCATAGAAATATAGTCGAGTGTCATGTGAACGGGTCAATGAGGGCATAGATTGTAGTGTAAAGCACTTTGATTATCCTAGTTGGATAGAAAGGCACTAGATAAGTACAGTCCATTTACCATTTATAGGTGTCTTTCTACACACTCAAGGTCACCTTACATTTAAAAAAAATAACACATTGACACCCTGATGGTGGTAAGGTACATTTTAGCCACAGCTGCCTTGGGGCAGACTGACAAAGGGGAGGCTGCTACACACTAGTGCCATCAGCTCTGACCACCACCAGCAGGCAAGGTGGGTAAAATGTCTTGCTCAAGGACACAACAACTGAGAAAGATGGGATGAGAGATTGGACCAACAACCCACTGGTCACAGGACAACTTCCCTAACCACTCACACAGCCACCCAAAAGTAGCATAAGAAGACAATAATAGAGCAAGTATGCTGAACAGATTTTTAAAGAATAAAAGTTTTGAAAAACTTGAGATCAGAATGTATTTTTATGGGGAAATCTAATTTGAATACAGTTATGTTGTATTTGGAAAAGTATTATTTATAAAAATCTGAGGTTATGACACACAGTTGAGCCGAATGTGTCATTACATGTTTCCCTGTGTCTCTTGTCTTGGTGTGTATATGTGTGGATTTTTGACTCCACCCCTCTCAGTCACCTGTTCTTCATGTTTTGCCCCAGGTGTTTGTCATTACCCTTGTCAGCCTTCTCCTTAAATGTTTGCCCGTTGTGTTGCCCCAGCACCTGAGCATTGAATGTCGCTGTATGTCGTTCTGTGGATGTCCTGTTCCTTCTGAGTTTTGAGCCCCTGTTGTTCATGGTATGTTTTCTTTTTTCTTGGTGTTTCCCCTCCTGAGCTTCTTTATTTGGTTTTGCTGCCACGTCAGCTTTTTGTTTTGTATTTTGTCAATAAATAGTTATGCTCCTTTGAGCTCCTGAGTTAGTCTGCATTTTGGGTTTCCACTCAGCTACTGTATTCTATGACAGACTGTTTTAATACTTAATATGAAAGATTAAAATTGGACACGGTGTGAAGACATGCAGACTGATTGCACAGCAAAAATGTATGCAAAATAAAATTATATATAAGATAATAATATTATCAGTTTTAACTTCAAAAACAAAAGAAGAGGTTGGCTTAAAATATTTCCCACGAAACATTTTACTCATTTTATTTTTGTCCCACACAAAGTTGTGCAAAACAGATGGCATTGAAGAAAATATAAATTAATGTTGTGGTTGATATAATTTTTTAATTATATGTTTTATTCTGGTTTGCTTTGATTTCTTTGTGATTTAGGGTTATTTTGTCTTTTGATGTTTTACTTGAGGGCTGTTTTTCTGTGATGGTTTTGCTCCCTGCTCTACTCACACCTGGTTACAGTTACTGATTAGCCCACTTGTTCTTTGTTAGTCATCTGCTTCTTCAGTTCCTGGTTTGTGGTTGTTGTTTGTCAAATCTGTTTTGTTTTTATGTTGCTACCATGGCTCTGATAATGCTTTGTATTTTGCTTTGCAATTCTTGCTCAACCTGCTTTTAGAAAAACAAGTGTTTACTTCCTGTACCTGCTTGGTCATTCTTGAATTCAGATCATTTTATAATTACCATTACCAATTTTTACTCTAAAATATTTTGGTTTACATGCTTTAAATGTGTTGTGTTGTTGAAAATACACTACAAGTCAAACTTTTAGACACACTTTCTCATTCAATGTTATAAGGTGGTGTATTCCAATTTTTGAATAGTTGTGTATTTTCAGACAAAAACAACAGGCTAACAGAAGAGAAATAAGGGACATAAATGAATACAGGTTTTACTGAAGTAATTGTGTTAGATTTAGCTGTATACACTAAGAATCTTAAATCCATTTGAAGAATGACAAGAATGTACATTTTGCACTGTTGGATCTTAAGAAGGTCCTAAGTGGAGCTTCAATATGCAAAAAGAAGAAATTGGAATGAAACAATAAAACTTCATTAAGCATTTTAATGTAAAAGTATTAAAATGAAATATGCTGTTCATCAATTGATCTTAAGTTTAGGACCCCAATATTCAAAAGCCCAAAATCTTCGCAAAATGTTGATTCAGTGTCATTTTTGTCAGGTATCTACACTGCCATGACCATGAATGTGGTTGAATTATTGAGCTGCAAAAGCAAGGCCTTGCACAGTGTGCCATTGGTGCATGCATTGTTGGATGCAGTAAGACATTTTAAACGTTTTAAAAGATCATGAAGGTTATGGAGCAAAAAATAAAAAAATATGTCATTGGCCCTGAGCCGGAGGATCCAAGACACAGTCAAGACACAGGATAATACTCGGCGGAAATGAAGCTTGTCACTGGTGCCAACTGCAGTCCAATATTGACCAGACAGCATCTCTTCAAATGTCTCATCTCCTTCAATGGCATAGAATTGCGAGTTTGGCGTAAGCATGAATGCACCAAACATGGGACATTGAAAGGTGCAAGAAAGTTTTATTCTCGGAAGCCATCAAGACTGCCAAGTGTAAACTTTTTTACTTCAAACGTTGCTGGCATGACAAGGAGATCCCACTTGAGATGATTTTTACACAGCACAGTGGAGCTGGAGCTTCAGGTTGTGAAGAGGTGTCACATGGCATCTGGCAATGTATACTGAAGGCTATTGTCTATGTGGTAATGACTGGGCTTTTCATCTGGACAATGCTGCAGTTCACAATGCCCTCCTGAAAAAAGACTTCTTCCAGAGGAAAAACCATCACTCTATTCTTGGCAATAAAAGTGTTACTGAAGTTTTTCGTCTCACTGTCATTTCTTTTTTTTGCATTTTGAAACTATACTTAGAACCTTTTTTAAGATCCAACAGTGCAAAATGTACATTCTTTCCATTCATTAACTGGTCTAAACTTTTTGATCAAGAGTGTATCTATGTTATAGTCTGTGTCCTGTGTCCCTGTCCTGTGTCTGTCTATGTCTAATTGTGTCTGCCCCTCACCTGTTGTTGTTTCCCAAGCTGTGTCTCATTCACCTCATCAGCCTTGCCCTATAAATGTTTGTTCCCTGTGT
>JAVKLF010000042.1:17598896-17610964 GCA_034783495.1 Millerichthys robustus
GTGTGTGTGTGTGTGTGTGTGTGTGTGTGTGTGTGTGTGTGTGTGTGTGTGTGTGTGTGTGTGTGTGTGTTATTGCTCTTAACTAGCCTGTCTCAATCCTTCTACTGTATTACTCTAAAAGGTTCTTGCTTTATTTTTCTTTGTCTGTTTGTCAAACACTTTTGTTCCTTTTTTACTACTATGTCTGAAGCCTGTGATTTCTCCTGACCCTGCTCTCCAATTTTTCTCCAATATCTCAAAAAACTCTTCTATTTCATTTTCTGTGTATTTCTCTTCCCCTCCCAGCATCTGTTTTTGGGAGTTTGGGGTGGTGTGCAAAACTGTTGCCAAATCACAAACACCATTTGGCTTGTGTACACTTCTTTTGATGACCTTGTTTGCCCGATTTACGTCTTTCTGGTTTTAACAACTTGCATAACTCACAATAAGTTGCATACAGGATTTAATTAAACGTTTTGCATTTTTGCACATTAAGCTCACTTGACTCACATCAAATGCCAAAGTACCTATATCCAGTCACAAAATGCATTTCAAAATGTTAAATTATGTTAAGCAAGGCACCCAACTGGTGCTGACTCAGTAGCATTAGACCAAAAGGTCAGCAAAGGAAATTATTTTCTTGTAATCATGTTTATAAGGACTCACAGAAGGGAAGAAGCACTTGTGCAGCATAAGAACATTTAAACACTCTTGTCTTCTTCTTCCCACGAAGATATAAACAGATGACATCACAGGGTGGTCCACTCTGCATTGAGCTGAGCTGAGCCACGCTGAGTGGGTCTCTGTTGGTCTGCTTAACAGATGTTGGTAGCGACAATAATGAGGGGCTGGAAGCAAAATTTAGGAGTTTGAGTTGAAGATGTTTTGTAGCAGGGTCCAGGAAGGATCAGACACGAAATATGGGAATGGTGTTTAAAGTTAGTCTCATAAAGAGTTTACTTTTTTGATTTTTTGAGATTTTCATATTGATTGACTTAAATTTATTTATCTGTTCAGAAAAATGTTGCAGAAAAGATCATTTTTCTTATTATTGCTGTTGTTCAATATTTAAACATAATGTCAGGACAGTTGACAAAAGCAGCCAGTTTGTTAGTTAAATAGGTCAAAAAATCTTGTAACGTGTGTTGGCTATGTCTCTAGAAGGGAGTTAGAACAATATGCTACTTTCAACTGTCTGACATTTTTATAAAGTATTGTAGAAGGACAGTAAAAGAGAGACAGTAAAGAAAGAAAACAAGAGGAAAACGTCTGTTCAATATTTTAACTGAGGGTCAGATAGATACTTGAAGAGAATGTACTTTGCTATTATGTCATTAATGCTGATGTGTTAAAGATATTGGGTTTTAAATGAGCATGTGTAGATGACATTGAGAGAGTTGATTAGGACTTTGGCTGGAGCAGCACTGGCAGGGAGAGATATGGTGTCTTTAGATGAAATAAAGTTTTAAAAGAATACAGAACTGGTTCTCTGCGTATGCTTCTGGATTTCAACTAAAAGAACACACAAGGATTTTTATTCTACAAATTGGTGACATCTCAACGTGATTGGAAGACCATGAAAAGCAGAGAACCTTTGGGATTCTTTTGTTTTGACTGCTGTTGAAGGAGCAAAAGAGAGGTCTGATAAGTTCACTGTTGAGTTGAGGACAAGCTTCAAAATGCCTTCTTTTCCATGAAGGATTGCAGTAAACTGCTCCAGAAGATTGCAGTGTTGGAGATAAAGATTCACTGTCTTGAAGAGGTGAATGTTTTCCATGAAATTAAAACACTGGCAGTAAAGGAGGAGAGGGCTATTATCAACAGATGGAATTCAGAGGGACAGAGTGATCTGATGTCCAGTTCGATGCTGGACACTCTTGGCGTGAGTTCGATCAGACGGCTGAATGGATGAATCCAGCATTTAGATGACACTGACTGGCCAGTGCTGCAGAGGAGCTGCCCTCCTGCACCAGCTTTAAACAGTAAACAGCAGAGAATTGTTTTCCAAGTAACTGATAACAGTGGAGCTGTAGAATACATTGGAATTCCACTACAAAACAGATTTTCGGCACTGCTACAAGCTTCAGATTCAGAAGAAAACGTATCTTCAGTGAAAGATCTGAGATCAGATCCAGCCCAAACTGGACTTCTCCAAAACAACCTCAACGACAGACTTCAAAGCCAGAGAATCTGATTGTGGGTGATGAAGCCATGAATGAAATTAACTGCTTCACCAACAAGAAAACAACAAAGGTGCCAAGTTACTTTGATAATATGGTGTCTGACATCATTGAGAAAATTCTGTAAATCGCAAAGGATTATCCGACCGTGCGAAAGTTGGTCATTCACACTGGATCGCGTGATGTTGTGAAGAAGCAGTCTGAAATCTTAAAAAATGATTTTATTCAGCTGTTGGACACTGTTCAAGGTCTAGATATACATGTGTTTATCAGTGGCCTTCTACCAACATATTGCCGTGGCGATGAGAGATTCAGCAGATTGTTTATGCTTAACAAATGGATTACATGCACATGTGATGACAGATCATTGAACTTCATTGATAACTTTAATCTTATCTGGGATAGAAAACAGCTCTTTCAGGCTGATGGATTGAACCTGAACCAGTCAGGAGCTCAGCTGGTAAAATCAAACATCAATTATTATCTGAACAAGCCTCAAGTCTCTGCTAAGGACAGGAGACAGGAAAATGAGTTGAAAAGTGACCAGCTGCTTTCTTCTGAGATGACCCAACCAGAGACTGTGGATCAACAAGAACTGGCCCAGAGGGAGATTTATTTTGAACTGCAACAAATTGAACTGGAGACCCAGATTTCAACAGCAGAGATGAACCCCACCGCTCCTTTGGAATTCCCTAAAGTCGAGGAACTCCTCAAGGTTATTCAACGTCTTCGTCCAGACGAGGACACAATGTGTCTCTAAAGGGTCGCAGAGCCCCGTCCCGTCCCGTTTTTATGTTGACAAAATTTTAGTTATGTCAAAAGAGGGAATCTGTTAGACATTTTAACTGGTTGTCAGAAAGAGACTTAAAGAGAATATATTTCCTTGTTATAGTGTCATTAATGCTGATGTATTAAAAAGATTGAGTTCTAAATGAGCATGTGCAGATGACATTGAGAGAGTTGATTAGGACTTCGGCTGGAGCAGCACTGGCAGGGAGAGATATGGTGTCATTTGATGCAATAAAGTTTTAAAAGAACACAGAACTGGTTCTCTGCATATGCTTTTGGCTTTCAACTAAAAGAAGACACAAGGATTTTTTTGTACAAGTCTATGTTTCTTTTGGTATTTTGTTTTAACAAAATTTCAACTAGACATGTTTTTGTCTGGACATCCTAGAAATGAACACTAGACAAAATGCAAATATTGTATCTGAAGATGGAAAGAATATGTGGCCAATATATTATTATCTTTTCATTTATCATAAAACTTCTTACAACAATATCACTAAACTGAATTTGTTTCTTTTGTCTATAGATGAAGTGCCAGAGAGTTCTAATCTACCTGAGGATATTTGGAACCACCATGTTTGGAGTGTCCCTCCTGGTGGGCATTTCCACTGCCTACATCATGGGCTACCAGTTCTTCACAACAGCCCATAATCACTTATCCTTTGGCTTATATGGTGCTATCTTGGTTATACACCTCATAATTCAAAGTCTCTTTGCACTCTTAGAACATCGAAACATGCGGCGTTCCTTAGAGACGCCCATTAAACTGAATAAATCCCTGGCGTTGTGCATTGCAGCATATCAAGAGGACCCAAACTACCTGAGAAAATGTCTGGTGTCAGTCAAGAGGCTGACATATCCTGGTATCAAGGTCATCATGGTGATTGATGGGAATTCGGACGATGACAAATACATGATGGAAATTTTTAAAGAGGTTATGGGATGGGACAAAGCGGCCACTTACGTGTGGCAGAGTAATTATCACAACACAGGCCTTGGGGAAACAGACGAGAGCTATGCCCAGAGCCTTCAGCAAGTTTCCAAGCTTGTGCTGAACAACAAATGTGTTTGCATAATGCAGAAGTGGGGAGGAAAGAGAGAGGTCATGTATACAGCCTTCAAAGCTCTGGGGAGGAGTGTTGACTATGTGCAGGTAAGCCTGATATCTTCAAATTATGATAAAACTTATAAATTCAGTAGATTAAACACCATTATATAAAACATTAGGTCCTAAATGAGGAAAATAAACTATGTAAGTTAGACAGAGTGAGATACAGTCATGGAAGGCATGCACTGAGTTCAGAGGAAAGGAGCAAAAAGAGATGTGACTCAAAAGAGTAAAAGGGGAGCTGTGCAATGCCAAACATAGTGTTTACAAAGAGTCTTTTGTGTTGCTTTTAGGCAGATGATGGCTGGGTGATTCATGTTCTGAAGTGAGGCATTAAGTGGACCAGCTGATGTCTAAGTGTAATAACAGATTAGTTTCAGAAGGCTGTGAGTTACATCACCTTTGAGTAGAACTCCAAGTCAGATCTTAGAAGCTGTCAAACAAAGAACTGAATTTGGTATGGCCTGTTTTAATGACAACAGAAATGTACCTACAAAATTTTAGCTTGAATAAAGCCAGTTCACAGGACTCAAACTTATACACATTGAAGTATTTCCCTAATGTAAAACCTCAACTATAGCTGATTCATTGTAAAAGCTCTGTGAAGGTGACAATCTAGTGGCTCAAACTCTTGTAGTTGAACAGTAACCATTGCTGGGTATTATCATACCCTACATGTTATCCCTAAATTGATCAGAGTTTGTGATCAAATAATAAACCTCACAAGCACAACATTATAAAAATAGCTTCAATAAGTATACCATGCAAAACAAGCCTTTGATGGGAAAATGCCTCAGTACTTAGTGCTGCCTTAGATACACCAGTGCCCTTACTCACAAATATTTTCAGAGTCCTCCTAAAACTTCCTAGCTAGGAGTTCTTAGCTTAAGAGTGATTCTGATCACTGATGAGAGTGAGTCTGAGCAAGGAAATGACAGAAAATCTTATGTTAGTGAAGAGGTGTGGTTGACCCCGTTGCTAGGTGTAATGCTGTTTTCTAAGAGCTGTGACTGGTTGATACAATAAACAAATAAAACAACACAAATGCGCTCCCAATAATCAATGCAGATAATTTAACTGCAAACAGGCTTAAATCGGAGGATGGGTGTCAAAACGTCTTTTAACAATAATTGATCTAAGTCCGGTTGCTTATGATTTAAGTCTGTTTGCTGTAGTGATGACCCGGATAACTGAGAATTTGCACAGGCATGTTGCGTTACAATTTGGGAACAATACCCTAATGTTAGAGAGAGAGTATGAGCATAATTTACCTGATTATTTTATTTTTATTTGTCACGGTTCCTCGCCATGCTGTTCATTTTACTACTTCATCATGTTGATATTAATGTGGACACTCAGCTGGTAGCATTTGACTGTGGTTGCCTGCTTGTATTTATAAAGTGGTTTGCTATGGCAAAATGATTGAAAATAGTGAAAAGAGGTTCTGGAAAACTATAAACTGGACACAGCCTATACCTCACAGCAGTTGGTGCAGCTCATTGAAGAGAATAGTAATGAAAGCCAAATTCTGTTCTGGGATCATGGTGTAAACAAAGAGGAAGATTTGGGAGCACATTGCAGAGCTGTATGGTTGGTGTTTTTACCAACCTGCTAATAGTTTATGGAAGCATTTCACAGCCTGTAAATATGACAGAAATGCTTTTCACGCTGGGTGGGACAAATAAGTTCATCCCTGATTAGGTCAACCACAAACATGATCCTGACACGATCAAGCTAGTAGCGCCTTATAATTTCCGTGTTGTCCATTGTAAAGAGGATATCTCTTCTTTCTCTCAGTCCTTCCGTCATCTTCCCTGAAACTCTTGGCTCACTAAAAGTCCTCCCCACTAACTCTGAATGCTGGACTGCCAGGAGTCATGCCAATATTCTCCAGCATTTAAGAATGTCTGTATCAGAACCAAAAGGCTTTGTATGAAACAGATACTTTAGTTGATTGGGATTTAGCTTCACATTTGTTTTTATAATAAAAATATCCATATATAGAAGAAAAATGAGAGCCGCGGTATAAAAGTGTAAAACAAAGTTAAAAATTACAGGTAGGGAAAGAAATATTGCCCCAAATGCTTATTTTATAAAAGACCTTGATGTGGTTTGTTGGACATTTAGTAATCTTCAGTATGTTCTATACTTGCTGAAGATGACTGAAGCTATCAGCATAAAAATTATTTTTTATCTACCATGAATATTGCTTTTTGTTTTAAAAGTTCTCTTGTGTTAACACAAGATTACATTTTCTTCCTTATCCAACTTCATGGTTTTTACTTAGGTGTGTGACTCTGACACTATGCTCGACCCAGCATCATCAGTGGAGATGGTAAAGGTTTTAGAAGAAGATCCTTTGGTGGGAGGAGTTGGAGGAGATGTTCAGGTACGTTTCTAAAACTGTTTTTAATTTTTGCTAGTGACATTTTGAGAACTTGAGTTTAAATGAAACAGTTTGCTGTATTTCAAACCTGATACATTTTCCTTTTTGATTATAACTCTTTCTGTAGATTTTGAATAAATATGAGTCATGGATCTCGTTCCTGAGCAGTGTACGGTACTGGATGGCCTTCAACATTGAGCGGGCTTGCCAGTCCTACTTTGGCTGTGTCCAGTGCATCAGTGGGCCTTTAGGAATGTACCGAAATTCCCTCTTGCATGAGTTTCTTGAGGACTGGTACAATCAGACCTTCATGGGATCCCACTGCAGTTTTGGTGATGATCGTCATCTCACAAACAGAGTTCTCAGCCTTGGCTATGCGACAAAATACACAGCACGATCAAAGTGCCTTACTGAAACCCCAGTTACATATCTGCGGTGGCTCAATCAACAAACTCGATGGAGTAAGTCATATTTTAGAGAATGGCTTTACAACTCCATGTGGTTCCACAAGCATCATCTATGGATGACTTACGAGGCTGTGATCACAGGCTTTTTCCCTTTTTTCCTTATAGCTACAGCAATTCAACTCTTCTTCCAGGGAAGACTCTGGAATATTCTATTATTTTTACTTATTGTGCAAACAGTGGCACTGATTAAATCATCATTTGCCAGCTGCCTCAGAGGCAACGTTGTCATGGTTTTCATGTCGTTCTACTCAGTACTGTATATGTCAAGTCTGTTGCCAGCCAAAATGTTTGCGATAGCAACTATTAACAAGTCAGGCTGGGGCACGTCGGGGAGAAAAACAATAGTTGTAAACTTTATTGGCTTGGTTCCAATAACTGTCTGGTTTATCATTCTCTTCATTGGACTTATATACACAATAGCCCTACAGACCAAAAAAAATTTTCCTGAAATAGAAAAGCTTGTATTGATCATTGGGGCAGTTGTCTATGCAAGTTACTGGGTCATATTTTTGACACTGTATGCCATACTCATAAACAAATGTGGGCAGAGAAAAAAGGAGTCACATTATGATATGGTGCTGGACGTATGACCTAAGGAGAACATGTACCATTTACCACTGAAATCTCTTGAGTTGTTCTGTTGCTGTTTACAAAGTTTTTTATTTGTAGGACGGCTCTGGTGGGAAGATTGGTCTAGTTCAACCACAATAGAAAAAAGAAAATAAAATAGGCCTAACTGTGACTATGGAACTCATGATCTTGTTGCATCAGCATTCTGGCTGATCTACTTCTTTAGATTAATTTAACATGTTACATTGGAAATCAATTTTGTGTAGTTTAACAAGGCTAATTTGAAAATCAAAATGGCAAGGTTACATGTAACGTTGAAGTTAGCAATAACAGAGCTTGGTTTGGAATATTAACTACCTCTTAACCTTGTCATATCCACTGGGCTTCCTTCTTAAAATGCAAATTGGTCAAAAAACACAGCAGATTTTCAATGAGGTTCAAACATAATCCAAACAATTAATTAACTTGCAGAGCATCATTATGTCACCAACAAATGTTTGTATACTCTAAATTGAGAATTTGCAGTTTTTATTAATAGGAAGACGCAAAACAGCTAGTTTGTCTCCTCAAATGACTACAGTTGTAGTATCGAGTGTTGTAAAAAGTATTTGGTGGTAAAGGTTCTTAAAAAATTGGTCTTAATCCATCCATCCGTCCATCCATTATCTGTTACCCCCTTTTTCCTTTCAGGGTCACGGGGGTTACTGGTGCCCATAAAGTCTCTGTCTTTTCTCCTAATGATTTATGTTGGCTGCCTGAACACATTAGCAGCACAAACAAATGCTAAACTCAACTAAAAGAACCCTGCCTCCATTCAATATTTTAATGCATTGAGTTCAAAGTTATGTCAGAGATAATATGTGTGCCTTTTCAGTGTTTTAATCTGTCTTGGCAACACATCCAGTTTACAAAGCACATAGGGTTTTAAAATGGAGAGCTGCTTTTTGTCATTTGTTGCATTCATGTCAGATGGAAAGTATCCAAAGACACCTGCTTTAAAGGGTCAGAGATTTTCTGGAGCATATTTCACACTGAGAGGCACCTGCAAACCAGCAGGTTTAAACCCAGAACAATCTCACTAAGCATCCGTGTTCTTTTTGGCACTTTGCTGCAGTTAGAATCGGAAGGATTTCATGGCTTATAAAGCACTCTTCAAAAGAATCAGATGACTTACTTTGCTTCTAGTACCAAGAATAAAGAGAGCATTTGTCGCATTTCTTATTAAATGTGCTCTGGAGTGTAATATTTAAAGGATTCATGCCAGTTACTGATAACCTCTCAATGGCAATGACAACAAATACATGTCAAATGATTATTGAATGTAAAGTATTGTTTTGCATGCTCACAAATTTTAAATGTTAGTGGATATTCGCATATGACATGACTGCAGAATTTCTCAATGTTTACAAAGTGAAAGATCTCAAACTGACAAATCATTTATAGATGTAATTGTTACCTGATCAGGTGACTATGTGAACTTGTGACCACAACTGAGAGATTTTGTACCACTGCTGCTGAGTTATATTTTTGTAGAAACAAAGAATTTAGTTTCCAACTATTTTATTTTGTTACAAAATATGTTTAACACTCTCAGTGTTTATGTATTTCTAACCCAGTTGACTAATGACCACAAAGCAAACATAGAAGAGGTAATCCGATCTTTGTGACTTTTGCTTTCCATAAGCCTTTGATCCCCTCCATCTTATGCAATAATGTATTAAAAACAGTATGAGTATTGTTATTCTTTCTTGGATTATGTTAGATGACTTACAAGTGAAGAAGTGCATTTCAATAGATAAAACACTACCTTATGTGAATAAGAACACTTGATGGAAGGGAACAACATTTTGGAATGAAATAGGTCCACTGTTTGCTAAGAATCAGAAGCAAACATGAATTTAACTGTTATGCACTTTTATGTCTCTTCTGTCCGGCAGCACAATGCTTGACATACCCAGAATCAAATACCTCTCTGAATTGCATCAAGGTGTCACAATGCTGTCCAAAGGTTATTGTATTATAATAATTTCAAGTGATTTATGGTCTTTATAGATTTTTGTAATCTTAAATTTAAAACAGTTCATTTTTATAATTAATTTTTGAAGTCATCTGAATTTTTTCCAGTCTTTTTAGGTTTTTTTGCTGTAATAAATTTTGTATTTTCGCTTCATAAATCAACATGTATTTATATCTTTTTTTCTTAATTTTACTTATCTACCAAAGATTCTTTATTGTCTGTCATGTTTTTATAAAAAGAATGCATTTGTTTTTGTGATGGTATAACAGTTACTTGTATATCTGACAAAAAAAAAGATGTGAATTTATGAATTGGGGGATTATCTGCAACACTAATGATTAAAAATGCAATTTCTTGGAATAAGTTATTATTGTTTTTCTTTTTTTATTTTCTATTTGAATAGAAAACCATCATATTTATTAAAATACTACTGTGGTGTTCAGAATTCTGTACAGATTAGAAAATGCTGGTATTAATGTCAAACCCTAAAACTGCATGTCAAAGCTTCAAAAATAAAACAAGTTCTTTCTTGGTTTTATAATAAAACAATTCCTCTTTAATCTTTTTGCAGTCTATAGAATTTTAGCTTTTATTATTGATTTTTTTCCATGGTAAGCAATAAACACAAAATAGAGCTAAATCATTTAAAATCTAACTCCTCTTGCATGAAAAGGGGATTACTGTAAAACAGGTTTTCTGTTTTGGTTGTGAAGTGACTTATTGAGAAATCACACAAAAACAGAAAATATTGATTTACTTTTCCTAAGGTTTGCTATTATGAGATGGTAAAATGAATGGGACTGGTTTCTTGACTAACTAGTCAGGGGCAGTGTTATAATAAAGCACTTTTAAGTTGTGTCAAATAAAAATGACTATTTGTCAAAATGTTTGTTACTTTAGTCTCTTTTTTTGTTTATTCATGGCCTGTGGTAGATAGGTTGCAAAAATAGGAATAACAAATTTAATTTAATTTAAATATTGTAAGTCTAACTTTATACTGTTAGATTACAAAAATGGCTCTATTAGCTGGCAGCATTAATACAAATCTAACGAAGTAGCCATTTCATCGCCCAACTGTGCTTTGAAACTTGTGCTTTTTTTATCCAGTGTCACTGGATGGGCTCCGTACACATCTATATCTACATCTATGATGTTTTATTTTTTTTTCCATTTCAAATATACTGTATATTAAAAAAAGGCTACGCTCAGTTTTTACAAAAATATAATGCAATGTAACAATTACAGCTGCCACTGACTGCATCAAACATTTTTCCAAGACATACTGGATTTTCTTTTAGCTAAGCGTGTACCAAATATGTCAAAAATATATAAAAATTTTAAAGTGGTAAAAGTTAAATTGATTTGTAAGACCACACAGGGTTCACAGAGATGAAGTCTGCATTCATCAATGCAATATGGCTTTGGGATCTGCTCTTTGCACACAGCATTCTTAAGGGGTGGTGCCAAAAGGTCAAGAGGAACCAGGGGAGCTGACAGGATACACAAAGCAGAAAACTGGGGCACAGGGGCCAAAGTGTCAGGAACTGGGTTAGAGTCAGACAAAGATTCTGCACAAAAGAAGTACTTTGTTCTGGTTAAAAAAAATAATTTTCCTAAAGTTCCTTTTTTTCTCCATATGTATGACTCTTTCTCATTGTATTTTTTCTCTGTGCACAAAGACACAGTAGTTTCTGCCTGATCTGGACATTACAGATGTTTCCTCTTTGTTTCTGTTATCTTCTCTCAAATACAAAGAAAAACAGCACATGTCGGCAGAGCTGCAGTTCAGCTAAGGCAGCCAAACCTTTGTTTCTGTGCGTCAACAGTCAACCTCATCACTGTTCATATTTTGCCAAATGCATTACATCACTGCTTAGTGTTCCTTCTAGGAAACTAATGGTTCCCTGCTGGCAAACTCACTCCTGCAGCAGAGTAACTCATACTCTGCTTATACTTCTGCTTCTCAGCTGGCTGCTGCTCTTTTTTCTGTTTTAGAACCACACTGATTGCACCTACTCACTTTACCTTCTACCCAAAACTTGTCCAAAGCCTGTAGTGTCTGCTTTAAAGTGTCAGCAGATTGCACCACTGAGTCTCAATTTTTACATGACTTGAAAAAATAAAGTACAATTAACTCCATAATTCCACTGCGGAGACAACATATACCAGAGCTATTCAATTGACGACCGGCTACTTCTGTCACCGCAGGTGATGTCCCTCCGGCCCATAGATGAGTTCATAAAAAAAACATTAAATACAACAAATACTGGAGAATTACCTCTTAGTTTCCAGGAAACCATTTGTTGGAGAATGTAACTTTTGCATGGAAAGGAATTATGAAGCCTCATTTTACATTTATGGGTTTGAATCATTGCACCCATCAGTGCTAAAATAAACAGTTGAATTTGTTTTTTTTTCTTTTATTTGTACAAATATGTAGAAAATGACGTTTTTTTAATGACAAACTGGATGTTCGGCCCCTGCGTTGTTGGCCCCTAGAACCTGTGGCCCCCAGAGTAATTTATTTATATGTGTTCTGTGATGGACTTGCGACCTGTCCAGGGTGTACCCC
>JAVKLF010000042.1:17632992-17645106 GCA_034783495.1 Millerichthys robustus
GGCTGAGGGGGTTCAGGCCTATGCAGAACAGCAGCGGGGACAGAGCATCTCCTTGGTATATACCACATTTGATGGACTCTTGTGCAAGTGTTTTGCAATTGGCTTCAAGGGTGGTTTTCCACAGCCCCGTCGAGTTTGCAATGAAGGCTCGCAAGGTCCTTAAACAAACTCAAACTTAGCTTAAATACATGACAAACTAAGGGCCCAGCCATATGAGCTAATTTTTGATGATTTCTGCAAAAGACAATAATATTAAAAACACGTCTTTGCAAAGGACAAATTCCTAAAAACACAAGCACTTTAAACTTTTGTACCATCAGATTTTTACACACATTTTTCGGCTGCCAGCAGAGGAACCTATGAATTTGGTTAGCCTTCGGTGCGTCGCTGTGACGTAATCGGCCTTGAAATTTGGCCTCGGGAGGATGTGGCCTGGACCATTGCTTTGGACACCGCAATGGTCCACGGTATCAAAGGCAGCAGAAAGATCTAAAAGCACTAAAACGGCAGAGTTTCCTGAATCAATAGTTAAAAGAAGATTATTAAAATGCTTAAAAAAGGGCTGTTTCTAAAACCCGACTTGAATTGTTCTCCAGTATTTTTGACTGTTAAACTTTGAAGTTGCTCTAAAACTTATTACAGAAAAGAAGTTTGCAAAAACTGCTGGATTGAGGTTTTTCTTTTTTATGAGTGGCTGCACCACAGCATGTTTAAAAGCAGCTGGAATACTGCCAGATTAGAGACATATTAATCAGAATAAAAACAATTAGACTAAGAGTATGGAAAACTTAATTGAAACAATGAGAATGAATACTATCCATTGGTGAATTTGACTGCCAGATTTGCTGCACAGTGCCCTTTAAATCACCAAAAGATATCAACTCAAACTGGTCAACTAAGGACAGCTGAGGATAAAGCTGGTGAAGAAGGGTCAAAATCACCCTGATTTGACGAGGGCCTCAGAGCAGAAATTTCCTCAATTAAAAGCTTAAAAGGTTTTTACAGATTCAACAGCATGACCTCCATCAGAAGTACTTATGAGTTATGAATGTTAAATAGAACCCAAGGTCTGTGACTGATATTTAAAACCACATTGTATAAAAAGGCAGATTTAACATCAATCTGATATTCCAGTAGGCAGGCTTTTAGAATGTCCAGAGAAAATCATAGTTGGTCCTTTTTCCATTTTCTCTCAACATGTCTGCAATGATGTCTGAGCAAGTGGGTGGTGTCGTTCAGCCACGGCTGAGATGGAGACTTTGTTTAACTTTCAGTGGGGCAACAGAGTTCAAAATGTCTACACATATGGAGTTAAGAACATCAGTGAGTTAATGTACATTGGACACAGAGCAAAACTGAGTTACAGGAGGCAAAGTCTATAAAGGTGGTACAGAAATGCTGTGCAGCGATGGAATTAATTGCACATGCGGTATGCACAAATGATCCAGAACAATCCTTCCTATCAGAGACCACCGCAGAGAACAGGACAGATAGATGGTTTGATAAAAAGTTTGACAAATTTCCAGAGAACACACATTTAAACCATAAGACAGCCCAAGATCCAGTGACCTTTTTCATGAGTGGCGCCAGTGACGGACTGTGTGAGGTTAAAAGAGTCAATAATGTTTTTAAAGACCGTGTAAAGAATGAAAAAAAATTGTATTCTGAGTTTGTCAAACCATAGAAATATGTAGTAATAATCACCCATCCAAATTTAATTGACTAAAAACACAGCTAAGTGTATAAAACTAGGTCTCAAAAATAATTTAAAAATGTCAGCTTTCTCTGTCCTGAGAAGCTGGGCACATGTCCGCTGGAGCCGCTGAAACTACACCCATGCGCAGGAGCATGCCCTGGTCGGTACAGCATTACGGACCAGCACCAATCGACTGTCGATAAATTCCAGCTGTCTCCCCTGGTAGTTAGTGATACTTTCTGGAGTAAAATAGGCACTGCAAAAGCGAGCATTGGTGGTGATTCCGATGTCCCCTCCGTGGCTCCTCTTCACAAAATCCATCTACAGTTAGTTAAGGTGGTCATCTTTTGGAAACTTGAATAATGTCACTAATCTGCTACCCTGCACATTGTGGCAGGGAAGATGCATGAACAACGTGCAGGAGGTATAATTGGTTAGCTAGCAAGCAACAAACAATTGCAAGCAACCAGGTAAACCACAAAAGTGGCTGTGCTGTTGTTTTTTATACCGCTAGAGCAGCAGGGCGCAGGGTTATGCTGACGGCAGCTGCGTGATGACACAAGGCTGCCTTTTTTGACACGACTAAAAAATCTTGAGACACAGAAATTTTGAAACCTAAATTTAATTCTAACGCCAGAGTGCAATCATAAATAGTTGGGAGACTTTTTTTTTTTTTTACATGTTTTACAACAATACATTTATGACATTTATAATGTGTATAGAAAATTGGAGAATTCTCTTTACACAGTCTTTAAAATCTTTGACCAGCAGTCCAGCCTCACAGCAGACGTGGATGTTAATATCACCAGCTATTAAAATACAGTCATATTGTAGCATAAAATCTTTAATAAAATCCTTGCTGTGCTTTGGTGGGCAATAGATTGTGACTCAGAGTAAAGGTGGAGAAAAATTACTTTTCACCATCTGATGCTCAAAACTTGGGTAAAAAGGAGTGTGGACTTGCTGACAGCTGGACTTAAAAACAAGCTAGAACACCCCCTTCACCTGTGGTCTGAGAAGAGCTGAAGAAAGTACAGTCAGGAGGGAGAAGTTCCGAAAATGAAACTGGCTAATCAACATGAAGCCAAGTTTTAGTTAGAAACATAAAATCCAATTCATGGGGATTTAAAAAAAGTCATTCAAAATAAAATGCTTATTGGCTTGCAATCTAGCATTTAGCAACGCCAAATGGAGCGTGAGATCTGAATTCGGAGCAGGTACACAGGCCAGGTGGTGCAGATTCCTGATGACACCACGTCTGGGATCTGCACCTCCTGCCAATAAGCAGATGAGTCTGGGTCCAACCAACTAGATGGAGTCACAAATAGGATCCAGCGATGACTCCATTCAAACATATCATTGTGAATGTGATCTAGTGGTATGTGCGTAGCAGTGTTCCTGGTGAACCAGAATGTGGGGATGTGAGATGGTGTGATTATTTGCCTAATAGTTTTAACTAATTTTTCTTGTAAATAATTGTAATTAATCTGTTAAAGTCCTGCCCCTAATAATTATATTTTTAGTTATTATTAAGGCAGTAATTGGACACAGTTAACACATCGACATTGTATTCACAAACAAGTATGTTTTTTAACACTGGTAGACATTCTGACTTCAACTATGTTTCTTGAGGGCACAGTCACCTTGATCTATGAAGGACTAAACTGCCAAAGTAAAAAGTAAACCAAAATTAATAAATGGCTCAAAAAAAATTTATGTGCCAACAAATGTAACAAAAAAGTAAAGGAAGGCATTTTAGACAAAACAATACATATTACAATAAAAGGGAGCACAAATTGCTGTTATTTTATTTTTATTCATTATAATTTTGCTACTGTATGTCATCTTCCCTATTTTATATGCTACCATCTAATTTTCTGTTGCAATTATTTTCTCAGTTCCTTATTATTTCTTTTTTGTTTCAGTCAAAACATTGATAATCATAACAACTCAGTTTCAATTGCAATTTGTGGCCTCTCCAATTTGTTCATAAAGATTTAGTTTCTTTTAATGTCTTTCAGTTGATGCTGACATGAACATGAGCGACTCAGATGAAATTATGGACCATGGCAACAATGTAAAGACTTCAACACCACAAGCTGTGCCGAAACTTGCTTTCAATAAAATCCTGAAGTGCTCAAATTGCGATTTCATGGCCGGTTCCGCTGCAGCACTGGAGAAGCACTCTCATGTCAGACACTTTGACCTAGAGTGGTTCCGCTGCAAATTGTGCAATATTTTGACTGCCACATCAGAGTGGATGAACGCTCACCTGATAACGGATAGCCACTTGCAGAAGCAGAAAGAAAAGAATGGCTCAGAATTTTCCTTGTTCCAAGCATGTGTTGAGAGTGTAAGCAGAAGCAGTGCTGGAGTTGATGCTGCTGTAGATGATGTGGAAGTGCCCAGAGTGAAAGAAATGGCTCTTTTAACTGAAGGAGAACAAGAGGTTGATGAGGCAGCAGAGAGTTCCCGTTTGGTGCAGACAGAGAAGGAACATGGAGATCTTGAACCTCCAAAAAAGAAAAGAGGAAGACCAAAGCAGGGTGGTTCTATTACATGTGATTACTGTGGCTTGATTGTGTCCAGTGCTACTAACCTCAGTGTTCATGTTCGCCGGAAACACAGCAAAGAATATGGCTACAGCTGCACTTTGTGCAACTACAGCTGCGTGACCAAAGGAGACATGGATAGACACTGTTTCACTAAGAAACATATTAAGCGAGCCCAGGAGGATTTAAATAAGAAGCCAGTTACTGGTCACATAGATGCATCATCGCTCAAACCCATAGTTACCCACAATCCTGCCGTCCAGACCACGGACAAAAAACAGGAATCCAGCAAATCTCTTCCCCAAGAATTCAAAGTAGAGGAGCAATCTCATTTAGATACACCCCAGCAGACAAGTAATTACGATTCAGTCAGTGCGTGCAGTTTGTGTGATTTTGTAGGTCAGTCACTCCCTTCCCTCCATCTACATGTGAAGAGAAAGCACACCAACGACTTTGAATTTGTTTGTTTGGCATGTGGCTATTATGCTATAACCAGCAAGGAGATGTGTCACCATGCCAGTACAGAGAAGCACAGACAGAAAAGTCTAAACTATCTGGAAATGCAAGGCAGCAAAGAACGAAGTGATTCAGAACTTCCACTAATTGAGAAGAACATCATATACCCTTCTGTTAAAAAAATAAACCCTGAACTTAAGCATCTGAATGCAGCTGATGTATCCGATTCTTATTCCAACGACAATGAAGTTTTAGAAATACGAAATACCTCTGCATCCCCTGTTACCTCAGAGATTGTGACTCATATTGTTGGCAGTTCAGATGAAGAACAAGTAAAGACGGCTGAATTTTCTGCTGGAGGTGAAACAGATTCAACCAACCAGACAACAATGCTGAGAGTATTGTCTGAGGCCCAGCAGGTTTCAGGAGAGATTCAGCTCTCTTTAGAGAAGTCTTCACAGCAAAAAAGCCAAGAAGAAGGAGCTGAACAAGTAGGAGATGATTTCTTAAAGGCAGATATGATGATTGTAGATATGCATATATCCAAAGTTCCTCCATTTGATGCATGTATTGTATCTGTAAAGGCCCTTGCTAACCAGGAGCAGGCATTGCTTGAAAATCTTGCTCTGGAAAGAGAATCCTCTGTGATCTGTTTGACGGGAGGATCCTCATCTGACCATGGCTCTTCCAGTTCAGCATATGTCAGAAAGCTAAAACCTAAGGAAATAAAGAATGCTTCTGGAAGCACCTCTCACTTACGCTGTGAAGACTGTGGCTTTATGGCAGATGGCCTTAGTGGCCTCAACACCCACATCTCCATGAAGCACCCCTCCAAAGAGAAACACTTTCACTGCTTGTTATGTGGGAAGTCATTTTACACTGAGAGCAATCTGCACCAGCACCTGGCCAGTGCCGCCCACTTCCGCAATGAGAAGAACAGTGTGGAGGCGCTTCCTGAGGGGGGTGCAAGTTTTAAGTGTGTGAAGTGCACAGACCGTTTTGACACGGAGCAGGATTTGTTTTTTCACATCAAAGAGAAGCATGATGAGCTCCTCAAGGAGGTCAGCAAATATGTGCTGGAAGACACAGAGCAGATCAACCGTGAACGTGAGGAGAACAAGGGAAGTGTTTGTAAATACTGTGGCAAGGTTTGCAAGAGCACCAACTCGATGGCCTTCCTGGCACACATTCGCACACACACAGGTAAGTAACTTGTTCTTATACAGTTACTGTGTTTTTGTCTCTTTTCTGTTCTCTGTTTCAGTCACACATTTCTATTGTGCATAAGCACATAAAAATAATCTACTCCCTGAATAGGAACATCAGGTACTTTTTGTATCAAAGAAATTAAAAGACTCCATGCTATTATGAGCCTAGAAACACTATAGATCAGGGGAGGTTTTAAGTTTTTTCCAAACATTTTAATTTGATCATGGTAACACATATTTGAGGTGCTTTATTATAGCCACACAATAAAAAGGTGAATGGCTGGTGTTTGAGATTTTGCGTGCGTTTGTGTGTGTGCCTGTTTGTCTGTCAGCAAAATATGTTATGAATCACAATGGGAACTTTAATACAATGTAGAGAGTAATCGTTGGATATACATTTACAACAGATAAACCTTTGGAGTAAAATGCCTGTGCAAATTCTCAGTTATCCTGGTCATCGCAACAGCAAACAGACTTAAATCAGAGGCAACCAGATTTTGGATCAGTTCTTTTTGAAAATGGTATGGCATCTATTTAGGAGTCTTTATCAATTCTGATAGCTCGCACTGAGCAACGTACACAGGTCTCAACTTTGCCATAACCCTTTAGAAACTTTTCAATAAAATAACTTCTCACTGCCATTGAATCAGCGATAAGAAATAACATGGCAGAGGCAGAAGAACTTAGGATCAAGGTCACAGCAGCACTCTCTAGTGCAAAAATGCCCTCCTCAAACATCACACCACAGAAAAGTATGGCTGTTACATCTCTCAGCAAAGACTGCAACATCCCAGTTTCGCCAGCAGTTAAAGGTAAATGCACAGTGATGGCTAGAGAAAAGACAAGATGCAAGTCAGAGGACATGTCTTTTTCTACACACTAGCGCTGTAGGGTGCTGTGGTAGTGGCTGCTCATGCACTCTTAATTATGAGCACCACATCTTCTGAGAGACCCAGCCTGTCTAAGCTCTCTCTTTCAGTAGCCAGGTGCTGATCTTTTACCAGGAAGTTCCTGAGTCCTACCACCATGGAGGTCTGATAACGGCTACTGCAGACTGAGGAACCATGATACACCTGTGCACTCTGGAGCAACTGGGATCACTCCCAGCTGTTCCTCTTACACCCGCTTTAAGAGGCACAGAATCAGCAGTACTGGAGGGAATGCATACAGCTGTTTAGCCATGATCGGTGCGTGAGCACATCCACCAACCAGTGGAGGTTCGTCTCGCAGTCTCAGAGAAAACAAAAAATCGCAGTTTTCTCATATGGCAGATTCACCCTGGCCTTGCCGAACCGGCTCCAAATCTGGGAGAGCAGGTTGGGATGGAGACTCCAGTCCCCATCTCAAGGAACCCCCTTGACACGATGTCTGCTCCTCTGTTCAGGATGCCCGTAATGTACAATGCTTTTATGGAGCGTAGATGTGTGTGCCCAGCACAACATCTGTCTGACTGTGTATAAGAGTTGTGCTGAGCGCATCCCCCAAGGCTGTTTATGTAAGCTGCCGCTATTTCCACATTTGGTGGCTGTGGTGCACTGGTAGAGCAGTTGACTTGGCACCAGAAAGTCACAGGTTCAATTCCCCGCCATGCCCACATGTCATGGTGTCCTTGAGCAAAACACTTTATCCCTTTATCCTTAAACAGAAACATGTCCCCCATCCCTAGAGGGACGTGTCCCTGAACACAGACATGTGAGACTACTTTGCACTGCTCAGAGGGACTCCTTTTGATAAAATGTTGGAATACTTTCAGTGATTCAGATCCCACCGAAGGAGGGATGGTGCTCACCCGACACCTGCGGGGCACAGGATTAATACGTAGGCAAGTGAACTACTTCTGCAGATGTCTCATGTACAGCAGCCCTAAAGGGACCTTCGTGTGTGCTGCTAACGTCATACCTAGCAGACGCTTGATTGACAGAAATGTCACTGAGCTGTGAGGTTTGGCACATCAAAGCAGCATTGTCATCATCACTGTCATGCTGTGAGAGCCATGCTGTCATGGTGGAGGACTTAAGCTATACACTTCCAGACAAATTAATGAGCTGTGATGGAACAACTGAGCTTTTCTCCCAGTTTATGGAGAAGCCCAGGAAGGACATATGTGTCTCTAATATCCTTGTTTTTACTTAGGCTTTCTCTCTGGACTGAGCCTGTTAAAACAGGATTCCCATCCCAGGTCGAGCATAATGGTTGTGTAACACTCTTCGCATTTGGAGAATGTGCAATATGCGAGCGAGTATCTGACTAGCAGGCGGTTCTACTGGTACTGGACTCCTTGGAACAAAAAAATGCGGAAGTTTCCTTTGTATGGGAATGATGGGGACATGAAAATACGTGTCTTCCAAATTTATGGAGGTAAACCAGTTGTTCTGGTAGACACATTCCAACACCAGTTTGAGCCTCACCATGTAAAATGGTCTCTTCATGATGGATTTGTTGAAAAGGGAACGATCCAGCTTGGGTTTCATCCTGCCTATCCGTTTTGGTACCAGGAAGTACCGTGAATAAAAATCATTATTATACTTCCTGCACGGAACCCCGGAAATGGCATCTTTCATCAGAAGTTCCACCAACTCAGACCGCAGTGTGTGTGCGGATTCAACAAGGAACGCACCATCTGCCGTTCTCTGAAGCCTCACTGAAACACCTTCTGTTGTGGTGGCTGCGGTCGGGTGGATGAGGCTGCTTTAGGAAGAGCCCAGGAAGCTGTGGCTGTGGAATGCCTTCATTGCTGTTCCTGGTTCTGGCGATTTTGGCAGTGACCGGTGACATGGGAGGTGCCACATCCAGGACGGAATGGTCCCCCGTGCCTTTTGACCTGCTCCAGCGTGTGATCAGATATCTGCAGCCGCTCCAGTGTAGATTTAAATTGGGATCCTGACCCCACATACGGCAGTCAAGCTGGGCTCCAGTGTTGGAACAGGAAGGAAACCTTGGTTCATCAAAGGGGCTAGTTCGTCATCTAAAAGAGAAGGGGCTTGTTGCGCCAGAACAGGAGCTTTAGCTACTTTAGCTATAATGTTGGGTAGTTTGCTAAGCAGCCCACCCATTGCTGGAAGCTGAGTTGACACTGACCTTAGAATGCCCTGACCACAAGATAACATTGCACCTGTCTCTGACTCCTCTGCTTGGAGGACGGGAGCAGAAGCACTTTCAATTCCAATGTCAGAGACGGAATTGTCCAAGTCCTGCCTGGCATCAAATATGTCCAATGCTTCATCCAGCGGGTAATGGTCCGCTACAGCAAATTCCCCTTCAAACAGAAAACATATACGCTTATATGAATTAGAACTTGGTTTACAATTTTGCAGTTAATTGTTTAGAGTAAATTTTGTCTGCCTTTTAGCGAATTACCCCATGAGCCACTGCACACGTTTTTTTACGAAGCTTTCATGAAGAAAAAAAATCACTGGATACACGTCTATGTCCTATTAACGTTCAAAGTCAAATCAAATCAAGATAGCCTCCACTGTCAACTAACATTAAAAAACACAAAAATAGCTGTAATTCATTCAATTTTACAGATATGCTAAATTCTATTGTTGTAGTAGTGGTAAGTAATTCACAACAAATACTCTAAGTTCTACTCATAGGGTGACATATTTTCCTACAACTTTTGTATTAATAATTGGAGTCAACCTGTCAGCAAATTATTGCATGAACCACAGATTTTCTTGCTGTACAAACTTTTGGAGTTATGCCAATTCAGGATGACCACAACAGCTTATTCACATTAGCCAGCACATAGAGCAAACAGTTTTAAAGATGCTGACATAATATATTTTTGTGGTGGTACTTGTGAGTCATTCACGATGCATACACATCTGAGTGTGGGATTTACATCTTTGTAGTTATTGATGAAATTATGCTACATCCAATGTCTAGTTAATTGTTCTTACAAAGTTTCAGGGTCTTTTGAAAACGACATGTTTTACTGAAAAATCGCAAACAATATTCTCTTTTTGTTGCTGCTTAGCTGTGAGGTCTTTGCTTTTAGGCTCAGCAGTATAAAACAAGGAGAACAGTCTGCTCTGTGGCAGCTCAGGCTATTGTTAACACTCCTATCTACTTCAGCCAGATAATAGCTCTCTCTGTAGAGGTAAAGGTAAAGACTGATTGAGCTTCAAACCAAAAGTAGAGAAGCTAATGGAGCCCAGATTGTGATTTTCTCTGGCAACGCTTGGTCAGAGATGTGCGACTCATAATTGATGTGTCCATTACCAAGACTCAGTTGTAATTATAGTCAATAAGTCTTTGTAAATGTGTTAAAGCTTAGGCTAAAAGCATTGGAGGTCTAAAGAGAGGTGGGCTAATATTTTTAAAATAATCAATGCAGACATACTCAAAGCTTTTAATTTCCCTGGTGTCTGTATGTCCATGTTTGTGCATATGTCTGAGTGTGTGTAATGCTTGCTGGATGTGTGTACATGTCAGCCTTCATGACTAGCTGATTATCCTCAATCCATTAGGATTTATCTTGTCATTTAAAATGCAAAGCGTGGCTGCATTGGTCAGGACGTTGGCTGGGAAATGTCCGACAGGTGAAGAAAACTGGGCGCTCCATTACTTTCCCCCAATTGTGTGTATTAATTGCTTTTAAAATCAACTTAATGCAGGAACAAGATGTGAGAGCACCATCAATAAATGCCCTTCTCTGATTTTCTTTAGTATTTTCAACTTTCAAATCTAATTACCTAGTATTTCTTTAAGAAATGCATTTCGCCCTCCACCTTTAATGCTGGTTTTAAACTAAAATGATCTTCTATTAAGAAATAAAGGAGTTTTAACCATTTAGGGCAAATTATGAAAATTACCTTATGTGCAATGACAGGCACTATTGCAAGATCTTATGTGATCCTTTAGTACTCCAAGTAGCAGTGGTGGGTACACTAATCAGTATGTTAGCTTCACTAATCTCTAAAATACCTACACAAATTACATATGCTAATGCTAAGACACTGCATAGCATTAAAACTGATGAATAGGTGAATATGTACTACGAGTTATTCTCACCTACTGTTATGTCAAGTTTAGTTCTATATTTGTCTGTTATGACTGAGTTCTAGCCATTTTATGTTAAATAAGGTCAGTTAATTATGGCAGCCTTTTTGAATTCAATTCAAATTCAATTGAGTCCCATCGCCTAGCAACTGTGACAGTGCTAAACGTAAGTAAAAATGATTGAAAAATAAATTGTATAAAAAAGTTAACCTTATAAATCAACAAAATTAGCTTAGAGGCAATACATGAAGAACTTGGGGACCCACCATACAAGCTTGTTTACAATGTTTTCTGCCAATAATATTACTAAAAGCATGTCTATGCAAATGACAGAAGCCTAACAGCACACCCGCTTCAAACTTTCAATTTTTGTACCTTTGTCCCTTAAATTGGGGGAAAGGTGTGTGCCTGGTGTCTTCACTATGTTGTTGTGTGGGTGCTCACATGTGTTAGTAATGGGTTGGAAAGTGTGATTGTGTGTCTGTTTGTCTATCTGTCAGGTTGGGTTTTGTGTTGCCTCCTCTCCTGAACATCACATTTCATCAGTTGGCGTGAAACCCTATCCCCCGTCCAGCTCCCTGCCAGCGGTTGGTGCCTTCGACCCGCTGGTGTGTTGGTGGTTTTGGTGCCTGGGGCTGGGTGCCTGGGTATGTACTGGTTCGGTCCTGTGGCAGGTTTGTGGGACCTGGGCTTCCTGGCCCTGCTGTGGGGAGGTGGGTCCTTGGAACTCTGGTATCATGGCTGGATCTGCCAGGGTATGGCTGGTTGCCGGTGGGTCCCACGGACTCATTGCGGGCTCCCCTGGGGGCTTCCGTATTGTGGCTGCTGGGTGGTCTCCTTGGGCTCTCCTCTGCTCTTATCTGGCATGGGGGGCACGGCTTTCTCGTTGTTGGTCCTTCTTGGGCTCCTGCGCCCTTATAGATACATTTCTGTACAGTTTGACTCTATAGTTAAATTTAAACATTGCTAAATGTTTTTATTTTTTTTAGTAAGTTGTTGTTGGTTGGTATGGTTGTTTATACCCGAGATACTGTTTGGTTGTTTTTTCCGTTTTTCTTTTTCATATTTCTGCAGATACAGAAGCAGACTACAAGGATGTCAGTTTGTTTTTCCACCTCTGTATTTTCTTTCTTTCTTTCTTTCTTTCTTTCTTTCTTTCTTTCTTTCTTTCTTTCTTTCTTTCTTTCTTTCTTTCTTT
>JAVKLF010000042.1:17658925-17672045 GCA_034783495.1 Millerichthys robustus
CACACACACACACACACACACACACACACACACACACACACACACACACACACACACACACAGGTTTGTATTTCTATTCTTATTAGAACCGTTCATTGATTCATTTTCAGTAAATTCTACAGCCTAACCCCGACCCCTAATCCTAAATCTAACCACCACAGTACAAACCTGACCCTAACCCTAGACTAAACTCAATTCACACCTTAGCCCTAAAACGAACCCCCAACCCAAAAATAGAGTTCCACCGTATTAGGACCGGTCTTTGGTCCCCATAAGGACTACTGGTCTTGACAAGGTTGGTGTGTATACCAGAAACGGTCCTAAAAATGTAACAAATACAAGTACACGCAGACACACACACACTTTACCATTCATTCACATAGCAGACACGCAACACACTGATTCTCACAAACAAACTTGTGACCTGACGATGTCACATTGCTCTTAATCTTCCCAGGCACTTTTTTAAATTGACTTCCTGTAGGTATAGATTACTTTCATGCTGTGTCTGCCACCAAGATGTTTGATGCCATCCCAAAGACTGGCATCTAGTAGGCTTGCATCTTACCAGAGGGGATTCTGCTCTCCCTGTGTCTGTCTCCATCTTCTTCTTTTCTTCCATCTCTCTCTCATTGTGATGGCCAGGCTTATTTGGGCAACAGGGAGATGTACAATGCAATCATTCGTTGCCAATCATCCTAACTGAGCTGATGTATCTGCTGGGAGTAGCAGGAAAATGTTGGCCTATGTGGAAGGAGTACTTTTTGTGTTTGACTGACACTATTAGTACCAGTTGACCAATACTTGCGGCAGGTACTTTTTTCTGCTCAGAGCTGGATGCTAGCCAGTTTGTGCTATCCAGTCTACATGATTATTGTGTTGTAGTTTCTTTGATTACATTCTGTATTTATTATTGAATTAATCAACACTGTGTTTCTGGCCTGAGGAAAACTCTTTAGTCCATTGAAACAGTTTGACCATATCCTAAATAATTATCTATGGAGTAAAATTATGATTGTCAGGTCAAATCAAAATCGGTTTAAGTTCATAACCATTTAGTATGTCTCAGTGAGTATTGCAAGCTCACAGTCAGCTGTTTTAAGGTCCTGAACCTTCTAAGCAGATCAGGAAAAGCTTGATGAATAACACTAAGAAAACATTATGACTAACACACATACCGGTATGTTCATTCCAGCAAGCTGGCTGCTACTTTTCTTCCTATGGAAGAAGCAAAAGTGGACTTTTTCTACACACAGAATTTTTGGCTTTGTTTTAGTTTAATAAATAATAAAGCGATGCAATCTGTTGCGTGTTTTTTCACACTCAAGGTAAGATTTGAATAAATTTTAAAAATTGGTCTAGACTAGATCTGTTTTTTAATGTTCTGTTATGTTAAATCTTACTGTTAAAGCAGGGTGTACACTTTTTCCAATGACTGCAAATAAGAAGTGAGTTGTTTTTATATTTAGTTAAAAATATTAAATAAAAAAATAAAATTTTTAGAGTTTTGTAATACAGAAAATTATTAATTAATTAAAACTCTACAGCTGTAGAATGCCAATGTGCTCTTGAAATTTATATTGGCCTTATTTAAAAGTTTATTCTGCTCTCTTTAAACTTGTAATAGTTTTTGTAGAAAAGAAACATGCCGTTCAGAAGTTTAAAAAAGTTTTGGCCCAGAAAATGGTGACATTTGAAGTTTTGAAATTTCAGTGCAAACTGTAACTGTCAGCTGTCAAGAGGCTCTAGTCCAAAACACTGTGTTGGAGATTCAAGGCCGTGTATCAAGTGATGAGCCAAATACCGCTCTCACTTCATGTATCACATGTTGTCTGGCCCACACACGCTTATGCACCAGGCAAGCTAGAGGACAGGTCCTCCGCCTACACACCATCATTTATTTATCCATTTTGTCCAACACTGATTTCCCTTCATGATTGGAATAAAACCCAATTGATAATAAATTGTTATTTAAGCTGTTTTTTTAGCTGCATGTTGGTTTTTTGGGGGTTTTCAATAAGGTGTCAGGGTCAGCAAAGATTCAAAGAATGATTTTTTTTTACTTTCCTTGTGAAATGAATAAGGTGAATCCAGGAGAATATTTTGTCAAACATCACTGCTATCAGATGTCTGGTTGTGGTTAATTTTCTGTAGCAGATCTATCAGACATACAGAATGTATGTGCTCTCCTACCTTATACTCAATCACATTAGAGTATGTACTTGTTGAAGTAGATTAACTGTTAAATTTGGACCTCATGCTCTGCAGCCTATTATTTAGTGCTATCCTTTAGGCTTAATATCACAGGACTCCCGTGATTTTCACATTTATAAAGCAATATTGACCATCATGTATGTGCAACAGATAATAAGCTGTGATGAATGGCTGACATTAGTGATAGAATTACATCAACCCCAACATGCTATTGTATTAACGCACCTTGCAGATTCTTGTCCACCCCACTGCCCGTTTAATTGATTAATTGCTGACGTGAATGGATGAGGGGGTTGCAGGTCCCGAATCAGTGGCTGATTGCTAGTCAACCATAAACATGAGCAGCCACAGTGGACCCTCAAGGGCAATATTCATGCTCCCCACCTTTATGATGATTTCTTATCCAGCTGTGACAAGAGGAAAATATTTGTCCATAAAAAATACTGGTAACCAGGCTAACATATAAAACCCTCTGTTTCTCCCCACTCATTTTTTAACTCTCCCTCCTCCTTGCTTGTGTTGTGACTTCTTTTAATGCTCAACACACCCGTAGGCCTAAGAAATCACCCGTCTTCCTCTTTGTTTGTGTGTATGTAGAGCTACAATCCCTCAGGTAACCCTTCATTTCCTAGGCTTTAAATATGAGCAAATAATGGCAGAGTGAGTGATGCTGCTGGTATCCTTGACTGGGATCCTCCGTGTGCTGTAGCCACATCTTACTGTCTTGGGGCCCTGCGGGACGCATTAAACACCCCGGCAGAAAAGTCCCAGGGCTCATTGTTGGCTTCTGTTGGATAGATGCATGGAAGCAGAAAAGAGTTGGGGTCTTAGTGTTTGTTGTGGGCTGCATAAAATCTACACTATGTTCAATAAGAGGGACATTTTAATGTGTTTATATTTCAGAAGTGGCACAACAAAGTTATTAAAATTATACATGTATCACATCCTTTGCATCTTGCTGCATCTTTTGCAGCCCTTGTGGCTAATGTTGTGTTTTGGGGTGTGGAAGGTTAGATCATGCTCAGTGTATGTTACTAAAATCTACTCAGCATGGTCACCTCAGAACTATGTTCAATTTTTTGACAGGGTCACAGGGGATATAAATGGATAGGAGACATTTCTTCCCTTTCTTGCTTCAGTCTACATGAAACATAAAAGAGCCTGTACCCAGAAAAGTATGAGACCCTTTGTCACTCCCTTTGTTGGACACACCACCACTGCAACTTCTGTTCCCCTGAGCTCTTTGAGGCTGAGACACAGGTCTAAACCATTGCAGCCAGCCGTGAAAAACCTGACACATCGATTACTACACAAGGAAAAATGCAACTAAATATGAACACTTGAGCTTAACAAAGAGGAACACACCGTGCAAAGAAAGAGAAACATTTATTTACTTATTCTGTTTAATCAGCAAACAAACAAGAGGTCAGGATTATGCTGCAACACCGATTTTTTGATGTCTTTTATGTTTAAATTTCAAATAAGCCAGTTCATGCTGCCAACATGGATGACCATTTTAAAGCCTGCAAAATTATTTACAAAATCAGAAAACCAATTACTTTCTCCAAGTTTATGTTAGTTCTTAAAGAAGTTGTGCAAGACTCTCTTAGTTGAACAATAGATGGCGCCATTTAACTTGCTAGAAACCAGCAGGCAGGGAGATCATTTGCAGTGTATTGCGACCTGCTGTGTGATGCATGTTGATTGTGAGATGAAATTCTGCTGGGTCTGATAAAAGTTGAGTTCAGAACCGTGACTTAACAATTATAAATGCATTGGTAGCAATAAGAAGAAAAGGGTTCTTTTACTTGTTCTTGAGTTTCCACTGCTTTGGTAAAACGGTATGATCAGAATATTGTTTTGGATATGTTTGCGTAGAGTTAAATGATGGTGGTGTATAAAATGAGGATTTGTGGCAGGGCAGACTGAAGTGGTGGTGGCTGCTTTAACTAGGACAAGTCTATACCAGCAGAGCTCTCGGGCCGATCAGCAGGTCTCAAGAGAGGCTCCCCACTCTGCTGTTTCACCAGGCCTGTCACGAGGGAGCTGATGCTGGCTGGCTTGGTGTGGGGCTGCTGCGATGATGATGATTGTGGAGGTGGTGGCGGCGTGTGGATGGGTGTGGGCTGACATGCCGAGAGGGCAATTACAGCAAGGACAAAGACTACACACTGATAAGTCCCAACAGCAGCCCTAATGAAGAAAGCAGGTTAGCCTGTTATAGAGGACCAGAGAAATGGCCTTGGTACATTTATTTATTTATTGCGAGCAAAAATGTTAGTATGTGTTTAACCTAACGGACAAGGATACAAACCTCTGACGTCACATTGTGACTGTCATCACTAACCTCTCTAACTGACACCTAATCTGGAGATAGTGTTTTTTTCACCACGTGGAGCAAAAGCAAAGAACAATAAACTGCAAACCAGTTTATATTTAGGGACTTCTATTCATTTGGTAGGCTGTAGCGGTAAAATAAATCTATATTATTATTATTATTATTATTATTATTATTATTAAAACACTCAAAACCATTTTCTACTAACACGCTTTCGATGGATGATTGTTGCACATTAATGGATCTACAATCTGTTGTTAGCAAATCTTCTAATATTTATTTATTATCCTGCTTAAAAAAATTCCTGTTTTTTTTAAGATTTTTAACATAAATGAATGAAAATGTCTTCTAGAAAATAATTAAGTAAAGTTCTGCATTTAAAAGTTACTTTAAATGCAGAGTTTAATTTAAAATTTTCAAAGCAAAATAAAAACAGGAAATCCTGGTGAGATACTACTTGCTTCTTTTTTTGGCCATTTATTAATATCCATCCTGGATGTGCATATCAGACAACTCTTCATTTCTTCTTCTTGCTTTCCTTTTTCTTCATATTTTTTTCCACCTTAGGATTTATTTTTTTGAAGGTGGGGGCAGCAATTAGAAAGGTGGTACATACCTGATTCTGCTGTGTTGGCACACCCGTCTAGGATCTGATAAGAAAGCCTCTAGAGCGGCACTTATTCAAATCAGTGTATGTTCACAGTGAACGGGAGCAGGTAAAGGCAATAAGATACAACGCGATAACCTTTCTGGAGAGGCAGAGAGAATAGTTTTACAACCTGTTTCACAGCGGCACAAGAAGGAGGATTTTCTGCGTAATCTAATTGATTTTTTTTTTCTAGAACATTTCAATGCAAACCTTAAAAACAAAAGCCTATTATTTGTAACCAGTTGTTGAACAGATGCCAGAAATGGTCAATCAATTAAAAATCAGTTATTGTGATTGCTTTTACCATTGTAGATTTTTTTTTTTGCTATTTTCATTAATCAATTTTAAACCTCATTGATTTTTGTTTTGTTTTATAATCTGGACAATTTTATTTTCCTTGTTTACACAAATCTCATTCAGTCAATTGATGTTTTAACATTCACCCTCTGTAGTCTTTAAAACAGAAATATACTCAAGGAATGATGCAAACAAATAAAATATGTGTTTATGTCATAAACACCAACCTACATACACATATTACATTAAATCAGTTAAACTTTTGTTTAGTAAATTCTGATCCGCTCTACAGTGATCAGTGAAATCTGAAGTGAAGCTTAAAGCTTATAATTGCAGAGTGGAGGGGTGGTATGTTTGGGATTCTCATGGGACTGATGTGTGTGTACGCGGGTGCGTGTGTGTGTGTGGGTGGGGGTTGGAGCATATGTTTTCAATGCAAGGATCAACAGTGATGGTTAAACACAGGTAAAATGCAACCTCTGAGGGCCTCCAAGCATAAATGGTTTGTCTTGCTCTAAAGTCAGCCTCTTCTGTAAATTGCTTTTGAAACGGCAACATTGTAAAAAATAGTTGCCCCAACTTAATGTATTTGATTAGGCAATTGATAAAAAGAAAAATGTTGTTACAGCGAAAACAATGTTTGCTGTGACTGATCAATATTATGCATCTCTAATTTACTAATATAATGTTCTATTTTTAATTACCAGTCTTTTTTATTTACCCTAACATAATGTTGCTTTACCTATGTTTTGATATGTTTTATCTTAGTTTATGACTTTGTAGGACTTAATTTTCTTATCTTGAAAAAATCATTAACGTAACAAAAATAAAAGTAATTATTGTGCAGATACACACCATTACATTTTGTGTTTGTGTATATCTATAAAAAATACCTTTGTTTCTGCTACATGAACCTACACTTTTATGCATCTATGCATTTGTATTTTTTTTCTTTCACAGGATTCTAAATTAGTATGATAAGACTAATGTATATACAAAGTTTTTGTGCAGCTTATTATGTGCAGGCTGTGTATTTCCTTTAACCATCTCACAAGATAATGAAACACCCCCGTCCCGTTCCCAACCAAACATCACTAATCTAATATATTAGTCACCCATTGTCTTGTAAGTGTGAGCAATTATTTTATAAAGTTTCCACTCCATGCCGAGATGACAGAGGGAATACGGGCACGAAGAATATTGGACACATTTGATGGCTGCTTGGCGAGGCTGATAGGCCAAACTGTGGTGGAAACCCGCCACTTTTAATCGTGTGGAGGGTGACGGCTTTCATAAGAGCACACAGCGACTCTGACAAGTCTAATAAGAAGAGGTGACAGAAAAAAGTGCGTGTGTTAGTGGCAAAACAGGGGGAAGGTCTTGTTTTTTTCCCCTGGTTGAGCATAACAGACGAATTTCACTATCTGAGACTGGATTTGTGGTGAAAGAATGTCAGCATTAATAAAGGGATTTGGGGACAAGGTCACAAAGGTCTCTGTACAGCAGAGCACCTCGAGTCTGTTTGTAGCTCTGGAGATGGGCAAAACATGCTAAGACGTCTCTCTGTGCATAAGGTATCTGACCAGAATTTTGCCTATCAATGTCTCATTGCAAAGTCTAATTTATGATTTCTGGTCCATTTCAGCCTATTTTAAGTTTTTTTTTTTATTCAAAGACAATCTTGGCTCTGGAAGAAAGAGGGGGAAGGAGCAAAAAGGAATGATGCTTTGAGGATATAATTAAAGATATCGTTCAAAGAACAACTTTTTGCATATTTGAATTATTACTGTCGTTAAAAACCACACAAAATATGGTAATATGATTGCCGGAAGCACATAAATCAATGATCAGTAAGGCCTCAGAGCCCAATAAATATGGGGAGTTAAATACTTTAAAATGCAAATCACTTTGAAAATTTGCATATGGATGAATTTAAAGGGAGTGTGCTTCCTTAAGACCCTCTATGGTAAAGCGTGGTGGAACTGGAGGCTGTTTGTGGAGGGGAGTAGAGGACACAGACTGACAGCCAAATCAGATTTTCATTATTATTATTATTATTATGTTTTCTTTACTTATTGTTGTCATTGGTCAAGTTGTTGGATCACTCTAAATGATAGCAGTTGATGTGGGCTGGCAGACATGACAGCATTGCTTTTGTGGATCCAGAAAATGCCCTAAGTGATCTGAATAATTAGGAGTTAATTATTCTTCATCCATCTAAATCAGAAAAGGACAGATATGGGAATGGAATTATAATTTTTAGCCCGACGCACTGTCTTGTTCTAATGTGGTAAACTAAAGTGACTGTGAATAATACCGACTGACCTTCGAGTAATTACTCCTCGCTCGGCAATTTGCTTGCTATTCCTAATAGAGGGTATTGATTCAGTGATATTCATATTAAAAATACATATGTTTTATGGCTGTATTTTTCTCTCTTCTGGTTGTGTTTAATGCATTATTAATCCTTGTTATTATCTTATTTTTTGCAACCATAATTAGGAGACAAGATGGTGCTGCACTGGAGGGCTGGAGGAGTTTCTTTGTCCTAATCACTGTTGGAGGTAGTTGTGTATGTGTGTTTTGCAAAACTTTCTACTGAATCAAAATTAGTTTTTTGTGTAATTTGTAATGTTTAATCTCTCAGAAAGGGAAGTTTCAACCAGACCAGAAGTCAAATAGATATATTTATGCTTTTTTTTGCAGTAGGAGATAATGACACGTTTGCAAATAACACTAAATTTGGTATAAATAACTGTAAAAGTGATAATCCCATCAGCTCTGTGAAAAACTCACCCTGCCTTAGACATTTTAAAGATTCTTTGGTAGTTTTATTGGAGCAATGTAAATTTTGTCTCTTTGTGCGTTAAGACTCAGGTTATGATGTTAGGTCAAAACCTGCCCAGTACGTAAAAAGAAGTGGGTGAAGGATTTTTCTTGTGAGTCAGAGGTTTGATGTATTAATTCTGAAGGCAAATTTGTACCAAAATACATTTCTGTTTAAGCAAGGTACAGGTGACTAGGATTGTCACTTGTGAGTGCTTACACATGCTCTTCCTGTGGCGTCACCAGGTATTGACCAGCTCAGAGGATGAGGAGTATAACCGATCTTTCCACCCACTTTAGCTCATAATAGTTTAAGCCTTTTCAACCAGCAGAGCTGCATTGGCAGCTCACAACCTCATAATAACCCAGATAGGGATCGATGACACTGGATTTAGGCACTTACCCTTGCTAAAACTGGTAAACTCATTTGTCTTCCCAGAGCAGCATTCTCTCTGTTGTTTAAGGAGACATTTCCAAAAAAATCCCTGAATTAAGATAATGTGACTGTTGTTATGTGTGATCAGGCAGCCAAAAGGCCAAGCAGCTTTAGCTCTTTTATTAGCTCTCTGTTTAAAGGGCCATACATGTTTTGATGGAGTCCAACTCTTCTTACTTTATTTCTATCATGCTGATTAGTATTCTACTGAACACCCCCCACCCACAATTTCCAACAAAATCCTTTCGTATGTATGAAAAAAAGACAGAGTACATTAAGTATGCCAGCTCTAAATAAGACAAACCAAAATGTGATTGCCCTGCTGCTTCGCTGGGTCAAACCTCGACACAAATGCTTGGTGAAGGACTCAATGGATGCCATGAAATCGTATTTACTGTACAGTTAATGACATGGGACTGGTTCTGCTGGAATGTTCCTCAGAGCAAGAAAACACGTCATTCTGCTATGATGCACTTTAACCATTTACACATACCATGCACAGACCCTGTTTAGAATAAACTGTGTACTGCGGTATATGTATACTTAGGTGGGGAAAGATACTGGGCAAAGCAAGTAGAATTTTGAAGTTTGCATAGAGGACTGAAATTTCTCTGAAATCTTGGCCAATACTTCCAGTGCAAGTAATATATATATATATATGTATAAAAAACTGCAATTCCGTGTGATACACACACAATGTACACCACCCACACAGCTGTTAACTTTCCAGTGTTCTGCACACTGTGAAGAGAGCCCCACTGAGCTTGTAGAGGTGCTGTTAAAGGTACCTTGTCTGGAGAAAGTGGGACAAAGTGACTCTTTCAGTGAAACAAAAAAGAAATAATACAGTCCAAAACAATGGAAATAAAGAGGAAAAGAAAAAGGTGTCTTGATGAGTCACAACAGTAAAACAATTCTAATTTCAAACATAGCTCACGTTCATTTAAAGCAAATCTTACAGTAAACCTTAAAAAAGCAAAACAAAACAAAAACCTACAAAAGGCCAAAGGTGCTACTTTGCTGAGGGTGGTGTTGGGTGCCACCACCGCTGCTGCCGCTGGTAATTATGCATCACAGCACTTTAACCGGGTGTCTCGTGCTATGTCGAATTCCTCCTGACTTGATGGAAGAGCTATTCAGTTCTGCTGTTTCTTCTGCTCTGCTAGTCATCTGTCTTCTTTAGGGTCCATCAGCCCAAACAGACCACCCAAAACACACACACACTCACACCGCGTGAACCCTCTACAAACCCCTACAAGCACCCGCAGGCAAAAGAGGGAAGCAGAGTGTTGGTGGGAGAAACAGAGGGAGAGATATCATAGCCCCTGTGGGGTTAGCAGAGGGCTGTGTAGATGGGGAAAGTCAAAGTAGAGATTTTGTGTGTGTGTGTGGGTATGGCCAGGGTTGGGTGATGGTGGTTGTCTTTGGGGGAACTTATAGTCAATACTGAGAACTCTGAATCACCATTTGTACAGAAAATACAGATCAGTATTAGGAAAGGCACATATATTTTACTGCAATAATTGAAATGGTATTTTTTAAAAATGAAATACAATCCATACATGGTCAATTTTCTAGCTAAATGCATTTAGACACACCAAAATAATCCTGTTTCAGCCTAGTTGGTTGTTTGTCATTAAAGCTTTTGAGAGAACTGGAACATGCATTGACGACATACAAAGTATGTTTATATTTATATTAATTTTAATTCTGTCAACAGAAGATTTGATTAAATAATGAAGAAGGCAACAGTGCAGAAAGGTAAGGAGAAATTGCTGTGGCAGTAAATTCAGAATTTCTGTGGCATGCGAAGCTGAGGAGAAACACACTGCTTTCATATCCCTAAGCCATGTTCACATCCACTGTAGACTTGTATTTTTACACAGGTAGGCAGTTTGGGGACTATCTGAGAAGGGGGGTAGAAAAAAAAGATGAGAGGAATCAAAGGATGTTCCCCCTTTTAATAATGGAACAAATATTCTAATATCCCCAAATAAAGCCTCTTCTTCATCCTTCCTGCTAATCTGAGCTGTAATTTATTCCAACCCAAGGCCATATTAGTATGCTAGCCAAGGGCAAAATAGTTATTACAAACCCAAGTTCCACTCAGACACATGACAAAGAGAGTGAAACGATCAGTCTTTAACTTTGTTTGTGCCAACAATTTAAATTTGGACTCCAAAATAATTGGAGACAATGGAGTGGGAGCAGAATAAAACGTCAATATAGTGTAACAAACACTTTCCTATAAATAAAAATATTTTATGCTTTAATAAGGCCAGCATGTTACATATATTGTCTTTTTGTACAGCATTTCTCTACTATAAAAGATTAAATATTTTTCTTAGATCAAATGAAAAGAAAAAGGGAAAGCTAACATAATTTCAGTTTATTTAAATGTAAGAAGTTGCTGTACTGCTCTTTGTACATGCAAGCATTTCTTACTTCTGATTAATTGCATTTGAATTGTAAGTTTTCAAATCTGCATGCCTGTGTTTGCGCACATGCATGTGTCTTTCTGTCCACATACATCTATTGATGCCATTTTATGAAAAGCAATTGAGCAATGGGACTTTGTACTAACCATCAAACAGACACTTCATTATACTAGGAGCCATTATAACAAATACATTATGTAGGATAATGACGGCAGTGGTTCTTATTGTTCGTGATATGTATCGATGTCACATGGCACATGGAATTTAAAGGCCTGTGTGTGTGTAAAGATTCAAGTTTGTCTGCTTTTGTCGTTTTACATCATGTTTTAGCAAATGAATGTCTGAACCATCAGGAAAAAAAATACATCGTCTTCTGCTATCGATGACAAACAATATTTTTCAGATAATGATTGTATCTTTTTGTGTCTGCATTTGTAAATGTGAGGTATTGAGCTTACTTTGTGAACAATAAAAGAAGAGATTTTATGTCACGTTCTTTGAACAGACCTTTTGGAAGCACAACACTTTCTCAATTGATGATGAACTGAATCTCTAAGAATTATTCTGCACAAAAAACAAATCTAATTATGTATTACATAAATATATCTAAAAAGGCTGTTTAGAAATTTTGGGGGTGCCCTGTAAGAACGCAGGAAGAGCTTGATGTGAAAGAGAAGAGGCCTCTGGCACATTGGCTGCCTTGAACTTGTGGGCTTGTCAAACGTTTTTTGAGGCATTGGACTGAATCGATGCCTGCCACACGGACAGCATGCCGAACCTCCTTGACAAGCCCCACAGTGCTGCAATCAACAGTGTTTTTGCTTGAAAATGTATATATTTAATTTGTGAACCGATGACAGTTTTGCTTGATTTATGGTCCAAGGCAAGATTTAATTAATTGAAAAACACATATTACCCTGTGACTTAATTATTAGCTAATTAATCACAGGGTACATGTTCTGAGCTCCCCCCTTTTATCAAGCATATTTCTTGTGTGTCTGACACTTGAATTTTCTCCTGGGGTCATTTTTATGTGAGGTCATGGTTTTTCTTTCTGAGTGGCTGTTAAGGTAGAGAATGTAAATCATGGTAAGGCTGGTGTCCTGGACTGAGAATGTTAAATGCAACAATTAGAACAGGATTTTCTCAGGTTGTAGATATGGAAATATCAGAAGAGGTCAAAACTTCCAAGGCTGACAAGTCATTACAAGGCACTCTTTACCCACCCTGTGTGAGATGGTCTGATGTTGACTTTTTGTGCTTTAGACTACAAGTGCTGTCACATTGTCTTTTGCCATGTTTGTTGATCCATGTTGAATTTTTGTGTGGGTCAGAATATGAAGAAATTAAGCATTTTTTTTCAAGTTCAATTATGGGATGTATGTCATTATGTGTATTATGTAAATTATTGTTGAATACAGTATGTTGTGTATGTAAGGGTGGGAAAGTTAAGGCTGGTTCACACGACAGGATAGCCAGATGATAGCCCAGACTTTTCCCTTTTGACATGCCCTGATTATTGGGGTGACTCTTAAAATAATCTTAAGAGATATTTCTGCCATGTGTGGTGTGTTAAGAGTGACCTGGTCTGCTCAGAAGAATATCAACTTCAAATCGGGGATATTCAACATGCTGGATTGACTTTCCCTGATATCCTGTGGGGTGTTCCCCGATGTCATATATATATATGTGTGTGTGTGTGTGTGTGTGTGTGTGTGTGTGTGTGTGTGTATATACAGTATATATATATAAATATATATGTATATGTGTGTGTATCAGTGGCGGGCTGTGCATTTAACATCTAGGCCTTCAGTAGTGCTCCGTCTAAATCAAGTCAACCCTCACTAACTATTTTATGGCTATAAAATTTCTACTGCAGGTACAGTTGCGACACATAAAAAAAGCATCAAAAATAACCTGAT
>JAVKLF010000042.1:17684698-17697838 GCA_034783495.1 Millerichthys robustus
CAAACATGTCAAGGAACAAGAACATAGGAACACAAAAGTAGTTTGACCAAATAAATCCCCAAGGACTACCATAAACCTGACTGGTTATATTAAGACCACATATAATCTGTAGTGACCTAGTGACCAGCCCCCGATGTAACCAAGGCAGAGCGCCGTGTGCCCGTAGTCGCTCTGGGGAAAAAGCACTAAGTGCTGTCCAGATCACAAACCAAAGAAAAGCAATAATTCCCTGGTGAGATCTCCACCCAATTGCGATAACGATAGAAACGCACGGTGATATAGGGTACCCGTGAGATGATATACATTTGAAATATAAATTCACTATATAACGTTAAATTGGCTATTTTGATAACGTCTTATTCTCCCCCCCTAATATTTTTTCTCAAAACATACCTTATATTCCTCAAAAGTTCCTCTGTTTATGAACATTTTGTTCTCATCACAGTCTTAAATGTAAACTTTTAAATCTGCGTCAGGTAGTCCCCCCTTTTCCGTGTCTCCTGTTGTTGACTCTCGAAGTCCAGGCCTCTCTGGAAAGCTCTGCATCCATCCTCTCTCTCACTCAGCTGCACCGAGACATCCAACCTCTCCAACGTCTGTACCGCATCCAGAAGAGTAGGGAAGGTTTTCATGCCGCTTTCCAAGTTGATCCTGAGTTGCGCCGGAAAACGACATTTTGCCTGTATTCCTTTTTCTTTAAGTTGCTTAATTATGCTCCGCAGTTTCACTCTCCTCTTTCTCCTCTCTTTGTTGCCAGAGTCTCATTGTTGTCTAACATGAAATGGTACACTGTAAATGGCCTGTACTTGTATAGCGCTTGATCAAGTCCCTACAGACTACAAAGCGCTTCATTCTACAATTAATCATTTACCCATTCATACACATTCACACATTGATGGTTGTAAACTACATTGTAGCCACAGCTGCCCTGGGACTGGTTGACAGAGGTGAGGCTGCCATACTCTGGCACCACTGGACCCTCTGACCACCACCAGCAAGCAAAGCCCGTGAAGTGTCTTGGCCAAGGACACAATGACTGAGACTGACCAAGGGGGAGATCACACCGGTTACAGGATGAATCCCCAAACCACTTTACCACAGCAGCCTCATAAGGGTGACCTATTTTTAGTTTTATTTTATTTTCAACATAATTTATTGAAACTAAAAATAAAACAACACTATCAAAAGCCTAATTGTAGAAAAGAACAGCAAATTGATTATCAAGGCTAGATTGACTTTTTCCCTTTTTTAAACATATTTCCCCCCCACTTTAAGTGTATTATAACAAAGGTCATGACACAACTTTCTTATCTGTGATGTGTTAATGGGTTTTTTAAAAAGTTTTTTTAATAAATTTTTTTATTAAAGCAACAGGATTTGCTTTGGTGCTAATGTGCTGGCATGCTTTATTTGAAGTTGGATTCATTTTTAGTTTGTTTCCATTTTGTCATACCACAAAATAATCATTTTCTGTGACCATTTATCCAAACTGAATACACATATCTGTCATAATCAGTCATATTTATTTAATTTAGTCTAATTAAGAATGTGCACCTCACAGTTTTCTTATTTGGAATGGAGATGTTTGCTATCCATGGAAGCCTGAAACTTTAAACTGCTTTTCCTCCCCTTTTGTCTTTTTGTCTCTCTCGTGACACTACAACCGGTTCATTTTTCATTACAAGATTGTCCAATTATTCATTTCTTGTGATAAAATGACAAAAGATTACTCATGAAAAATACTAAATACAAAGTCGGACCGATGGGATCTCCCCTCATATGTAATAGGATTGTGCTGTGGTTGAAGGCTTCATACTTCCTATTTCTCTCTTTATTATAAATATAGCACAGTTGTAGATATAAGAACGTGTGTGGGGGTCTATATGTTTTTGTGAACTGTATCACATTGTGGATGTCCTAATCTGATAAGACCACTAGCTGGTCACTAGACCTGGGTTCTTTTATATGATAAAGAAACGTTTTTTAGCAGAAATATTTTTTAAAAGCTGTGCAACTGACAGAAATGTCAGAAGGTTGTGGGAAAAAAATAACTTATTTCACAAACAAAGAAGGAAAAAGGGTATTTGTAGCAAACACAGGCCAAAGATGGCTGTGAATAAAAAAGTACAAAAGCTCATATAATAAATGAATAAACACTATCTTTATCTGAGATGATTCATTATTTATTTCAAAACAGCTCCAGCATTGATCATATTTTTCAGCAGTAGATAAAAGAAAATGTAAAGATAAGGGAGGTGAATTATGAGCTGGTTCGTAGAGGTAACAATAAGAAAAGATTAGTTTGAGATTAGAATAAGAGAGATGGAGGAGGCCAGCAAGTCCTGTGGTGTGAGTAATTGTGTGGTGTGTGTGTGTGTGATTGTGCTTATTCTCACACACACAATGTTTTCTAACACACTAGTTGAGATTGGACATCTTTGACCAATCTGCTCAGCTTTATTTACAACAGCATACCCTGTTCCATCCATCCATTATCTCCTGCTTAATCCGAGTCGGGTCGCGGGTGGCAGCAGCTTGAGCAGGGAGGCCCAGACCTCTCTTTCCCAAGCCACCTCTTCCAGCTCTTCTGGGAGGATTCCAAGGCGTTCCCAGGCCAGCCGAGAGACATAATCTCTCCAGCGTGTCCTGGGTCTTCCACGTTGTCTCCATGCAGTTGGACATGCCTGGAACACCTCCCTAGGGAGGTGTCCAGGAGGCATCCTTAAAAGATGCCCGAACCACCTCAACTGGCACCTCTCGATGTGGAGGAGCAGCAACTCTACTCTGAGCCTCTTCCAAATAGCTGAACTTCTCACCCTATCTCTAAAGGAGAGTCCAGCCACCCTGCGAAGAAAACTCATTTCGACTGCTTGTATCCGTGATCTCGTTCTTTTGGTCACTACCCAGAGTTCGTGGCCATAGGTGAGGGTAGGAACGTAGACCAACCGGTAAACAGAGAGCTTCGCGTTACAGCTCAACTCCCTCTTCACCACAACAGACCTACAGGCCTACTTCTGCTCTGGGTTAGTGCCTACTCACATCATATATAAGTACAGATGGAATCCCAGGCCTCGTATCATAGACTTTACTATATATGGTTCCTGGATGAAGGCTATGTCTAAATGCATCCTGTTGTTTTTTTCTGATAATAATGGGTCTTGATCGCCTTCAGGTGAATGGTTTAATCCGCTGAACTCACTCTGCTATTTTGCTCCTACACTACCCTGTGGCATTTTAATAGAGAAGGGCTAAGCTGTGAGTGGCAGCTACTCACATGAATTTACATGCACAAGTGGCCTGCCCGGCTTGTAAACAAGAGACTGGAGAACAACTCAGAGAGACGTGTCATACTATTTTTCATCTAAAAATATACCTTTTAATTCTTCTCAAATCTTTATGAACCACCCTCCAGACATCTGTCTGCAGACCGAGTTCTGTCTCCAGAGTCAGCCCGAAACCACCGGGGGTTCTGCAGGTTCCCCAGGCACGAACTAACACTCTTGAGAAGTGGGATGTCCTGAATCTTTTTTTTCACCTGTCCTGTCCGGCATATATGTATTCAGTGAGATTGAACTGAAAACATTTCTGACCTGTCTGACTGCAGGCACACCCCAACACAGCAGGGCTACAGATCAGAATTCCAGTTGCGTCATCTTTTTTCCCCCCTTTTAATGTCCTATGTCTTGGATGACTGAGAATCCACAGAAATATATGATTGTAACCTTGGTGTCAGATCTTGTTGATACTAAGGTGCTGGATCGATACTTTGTTAGTTTTACCACCAGCACGTTGTTGTACCACCAGCACGTTGTTGTAACTCCTCACGTCTTTAGCTACAGAACAAGTCCAGTTGCTTTGTCTTTTTTCTTTTAATTTTCCTTGTCATGGATGACTGAGAATCCACATAAATATTTGATAGTAACATTGGTGTTGGGCCATGTCCATGCTAATATTACTGAAACAATACTTTAGTTAGTTTAATGTCCACCATGTTGTTGGACCCTCTTTTGCCTTCAGAACTGCCTTAATCCTTTGTGGTAAAGATTCAACAAGGTACTGGAAACATTTCTCAGAGAGTTTGGTCCATATTGACATGATAGCATCACGCAGATGCTGCAGATTTGTCAGCTACACATCCATGATGCAAATCTCCTGTTCCACCACATCCCAAAGGTGCTCTATTGGAATGAGATCTGGTGACTGTGGAGGCCATTCGAGTACAGTAAACTCATTGTCATGTTTAAAAAACTAGTCTGAGAAGATTTCCATGGCAAATTCCTGCTGGAATTAACTATCAGAGGATGGGTATACTGTGGTCATAAAGGGATGGACATGGTCAGCAACAATACTCAGGTAGATTGTGGACTTGACACAATGCTCAATTTGTAATAAGGTGCCCAAAGTGTGCCAAGAAAATGTCCCTCACACCATTACACCACCACATGAACCATTGATACAAGGCAGAATGGCTCCATGCTTTCCTGTTGTTGATGCCATATTCTGACCCTACCATCCGAATGTTGCAGCAGAAGTTGAGATTCAATAGACCAGACTACGTTTTACCATTTGTTGAGCCTGTGCAAATTGTAGCCTCAGTTTCCTGTCCTTAGCTGACAGGAGTGGCATCCGGTGTGGTCTTTTGCTGCTGTAGCCCATACACCTCAAGGTTCGACGTGTTGTGCATTCAGAAATGCTCCTCTGCATTTCTATCAGCTCGAACCAATCTGGCCATTCTCCTCTGACCTCTGACATCAACAAGGCATTTGTTCCCACATAATTTCCGCTCACCAGATATTTTCTCTTTTTTGGACCATTCTCTGTGAAGAAATGGTTGTGTGTCAAAATCTCAGTAGATCATCAGTTTCTAAAATACTCAGCCCGTTTGGCACAAACCACCACATTCTTCGATCCATCCAGCCAATATCCGTTACCCACGTCTTCCTTTCAGGGTCACGGGGGTCACTGGTGTTTATATCCACCAGTCAGTGCGAGGGGCGGGGCTAACCTGGATAGGTCTCCAGTCAATCACAGGGACACTTAGAGACAACTGGAAGACAACAGCTCTACTAGCTGAGCCACCGTGTCGCCCAACCATGTTCAAAGTCACTTAAATCACCATTCTTCCCCATCCGGTTTATACTGCAGCAGATTGTTTTGAGCATGTCTACATGCCTAAATGCATTGAGTTGCTGCCATGTGATTGGTTGATTAGAAATTTGCGCTAACAAGCAGTTGGACAGTTGTACCTACTAAAGACTAAAGTGGCCAGTGAAAGTAGTGTTGTAATTAACAGACTTGTCTTTTGTATGTCTTTTTACATTTTTTTCTTCTTTCATGTTTTACTTCAGCATAACCACGCTCCCTTCTGCTCCAGCAGTATAAAAGCCAGCAGCGACTTCAGATAGCTTCAGATAGTTTGATGCTAGCTAGCTAACCACTTACGCCTCATGCACATCATCCAACAACACTCTCCTTTGCAGCACTCACTTCACTTCAGATAGTTTTACTAACTATAGTTGGGATTTATAGACGGTCGGTTCGGGAGACTGTACTGACCATGCCCCTCCCCGGCATTGTTCCACTGAAGCACAGAGTAGCGTTACATCACATTCTGCTGAGTCACTGATCTCTGATTAATAACTCTGAAAAAAAATACCATTATCAGAAAGAGAAAATAAGAACAGTAACTTCAGCAACATGGCATTAAATTTCTGGAGTTAATCAGGCGGTGGATATTAATCGTGACAGACTTACCCAAATGCTCTTTTTTCCTTTTTTTTTTTTTCTCTTTCGTTTATCTCCGGTGGAACGGCCGAAGATCAGCTGATAGCATGAGAAAAAAATGTTTTTTGTCCAACTCCTGGAAAATGTCCTGGTGCTGTGTTGGAATGTGATCAGCACTAAATTTAATAGCACCATATTTACAAGCATACGGCATCCTTTCCAAAGATAAGACATTGGTCAGAATAAATACATTTTAAAAAAGCCCGCTCCTTTAGTCTTAACATTTCTCTGTGTTTTTCAATGCAATGAGTTGTCTCCCATTAATAAACTGAATAGAAATAAAAGTATCTCTCTGACATCAGTTCACTTGATTTCAATTATTGAGCAGCTGACATTAAAATATTCTATACTGGGAATAAAACCGCCACTGGGAGCTTTAAAGAAAATAGAAAAACTATTTGACAAGATAAACAACAACATCCAAAACTGATTTGGTTACCTTGAATATTTGGGAAAGATAGAGAGACACATAAAAAAAGCTCCTGCACGTGGGCATGGTTTCAGAGCCTACAGCACAGTCTTTCCTCAAAAAGATGGCGCCAGTGTATTTGGCATGCCGTCCGACTCGCTCTCTCTATTTTGTTATTTTTGCTCTATTTGTACATTTCTGCTGGTTTGGCTCTAGTGCCTGAATTGTTTTATGACCGTAAAGCACTTCTGGACATTAAAACGTCGGTAGATCTACAATTTGGATATGGGCCAAACTCACTTTTTTATCTAAGGCCCTTAAAAATTAGTTTTTATTCAGCTTGAAATGTTTTTAAAAGACTGATAAATTTCAGTCTGGGTTTAAAGCTGCTCATAGCACTGAAACAGCTTTGCTTTGAGTGTATAATGATCTTCTTTTAACAGTTGATTCACGCAATGTCCCAAATTTATTACTTCTAGATCTGAGCGCTGCATTTGACACTGCAGGTCATCCGATTCTCTTATATACTGTAGATTAAAACATTGTGTTGGCCTGAGAGGCCCAGTATTTGAATGGTTTAAATCTTATTTAGAAAACAGAACTTTCTCAGTTCATCTTGACCAATGCTGTTCTGGGTCCAAACCTGTAAAGTACGGTGTTCCTCAAAGCTGAATCTTAGGTCCCATTTTTAAAATTTTATATTTATTGCCTCTTGGTCAGATTTTTAAAAAAATTTAACGTTTCTTTTCATTGCTTTGCGGATGATGTCCAGATTTATATGCCCCTTAAACTACAAATGGTAAAATTAATCTCTTCATATATTGATAGATTGTTTAGCTAAAGCTAAATCTTGGATGGAACAAAACTTTCTTCAACTCAATCAAAGTAAAACTCATGTTATATTATTTGGTCAAAGTCTTCACACTTCAAATCCAGGTCTGACTCTTGGTTTTTAAGCTTGGTTTTGTCAGACCTCTGTTAGGAATCTTGGTTTTACTTTTGATAGTTTTTTCAAGCTAGATAAACAAGTTTGCTCTGTCGTCAAATCACGTTTTTATCACCTGCGGATTTTAGCAAAATTTAAATCTTATTTTTGTTTTAAGGACTTTGAGAGACTTATTCATGCCTTCATTACATCCCGTTTGGATTATTGCAATTCAATATATAGACATGGATAAATCACAGATGCAGCGACTTCAAATGATCCAGAACGCAGCAGCACGGCTTCCTAAAGGAACCAGGAAGCATGACCATATAAGGCCTAAACTGGCCTCTTTAAACTGGCCGCCCATCTTTTATCGAATAGATTTTAAGATTCTTGTTATGTGCTTTGGGCACGTCTAATTACTTTTGTATATTTTTTTTCCTAGGTGGTTTTAGATTTTAGCGAATGATTCATTGATGGGATATTTTGGAGTTTGGATCCTTTTTTGTTATTTGTAATTAGATTAGATTACGTTCAGTTGTGGGCCGCTGTTGGTCCGCCTATAAATAGGCTGGGCTTTGACAGGTTTAGGAGCCCCGTCCTTCCGCTCACTTCTGGTTGGTCCAGCACCACCACCACCACCACAACATTGGGACAAACTCAGAACAAACATTTTTTTTATATTTTACACGGTCTCTAAAATATTTGCTTTTATTTTTATGAATCAAATGTATGATAATTATCAGAGTTTAGAGTTTCTATAAACTGAAAACTGTAAAGGTCATTTTACACTTACAACTGTTAGTAATTACTGTAGTACACATGGCATCAATTAGGTTTGCTTATCTTAAAAAAGAAACCTAGACACAACTTTTAGTTCCAGGTTTCACTCACTCACTCTGTCGCTCTCACTCGCTCTTGCTCTTTGTCATTTTTTGAAAATCATCATGGTACCCAGCGCTCATTTTAGTGTCTACTTTCATGGCATCTGCTCTGCTTTAGGAGGGAGTTGAGCGATTCACAGTGACGGATGTGGTTAACTCATCACACATGGCTAATTTACTTTAGGTTTGGCTGTATTTGTAATACCTCTGTCAAAGGAGAATATTGTCGTTGCTACGGCATGTTTTGTTTTGGACAACAAGAGATTCAAAGATGAGAATAAGGCATGATGGTTAATGCTCTTTGACAAACAGAGCCTGTTATTGCAGTCAGAGGTAGCTGACAGTCTGAGACTGTTGTATGTTTCTGTGTGCTGGTGTGTATGCGATCATAAGTTAGTTACTAGAAGGAGAAATAGAAGACAGTCTTTGCTGATTCTGGCTTTTGATTGTTTTCAGTCATTCTCAGAAAGCCATTTAGTGGTAGCGCTTAAAAAAACGTTTGAGCAGCTTTTTGGATTTTTGTGGAACAAAATGCTTTGAATAAATGTGGGTAGTCTTTGTGGTTTTAGGAGTTTATTTTTGTGTATTCAAATAATTTAATTTTGCATAGCCTTATTTCTAAAACAAAATCAAAATCACAACATATCATTTTTTCCAGTAATTTTAATTTTAAATAACATAGGAGTTTTCTCGCCTTTCAGACACCTTAACTCTTCCTTTTATGTATTTTGGACAACTGCAAACCACTTCAGTCTTACAACTGAGGCAATTTGTCTGTTCTTTTGCCTCTGCAGTTACACTACAATGGTCATTGTCAATCTGTAAAACCATATTTATTATTTATGGATTTTTTTTTCAGCTGCTGCTTCAGAAAAGACAGTTTCTTAACAAAACAGGGACACTTTAGTGATGTAAGGAAATCTATTTGATTTGTACATAAGCATAAACATATTTGGTAAGCAAATGAAACTAGTAGTTGCTCTATAAAAACTGCTTTGATATTGCTAAAGCAGAAGTAGATTTTAGGTTATTGCATTTCACAACAAAACTATTTACAACTATGAACAAAATTGTTTACAACAACAAATAAAACTTTTTACATGTTACAGTTCACACCTGTCTATACACGTACAGGTTTATCATTTTGCATGATGAATCTCTTGTGGTATGTTACAGAAATAAAACGTGGTTTTTAATCAAGCTTATGCTAAAATATATTTTCCCCAAATATAAATAAAATTCCTGTTAAGACCCCAAATTTGTAATGCCTCTGTTTCTACTTGAAAATATCACACAATTTTGCAACCTTAGTGAGTGTCAACATACAATAATTGCATTGTAGCAGGTGATTTGTTTGCATTTACATTTTTGTGTCTGACTGTAGTGGACCCGCAATGGAGAACACAGAAATCTTGGGAGAACGTTTAAATTGTGAATGGTTTTTATATAAATGCTCCTGGTGTGTTTTCACATCCACATTTTCTAGTGTTATCAAAAGTTATTAGCTTGCAGTCTTTGCTAATTGGTTGAATGTTTAGCTCCAGTATCCTGTGCAGCCTTGTTGAGCTAAATCTAAGCTGTCTTAATGTGTTCTATACAATATACCTACTAGTGTTATTATGTTAGAAATAAAATTTTGTAATGTCGCAGCAGAACTATTGCCAAGAAAGGAAGACCTAGCTTCTTTATTTCAGCATACATCCCTTGAAATTAAACAATTTTGAGCATAACAATATGTGTGCTTAAAGCAACAAGAGAACGTTTTTATAGTATTTACACATTATTGCCTTTATCCGAGCTAAAAGGCTGTCAGTGAGGGCAGTTTGATATTTCCATCTATGTGACCATTTTGCTGAGTAAATGTCAATATGTCAATAAATCTTAAGTTTTTCATAGTAATATGATACACTACACTTACATCTGCTTCATAATGTTCTTAAAAGACACAACACATAAAAAGCTGAGTGCCGTTTGCAACTTTTGCATTTGAATTTGTGTAATTAAGGACTGGTCGCTATTCTTCAGAGTAACAGCCATAACCTTCTAAATATCAACAAAAAATCACACGAGGAGGTGATATCATTTTCTTACTGGTTTTGCTTCAACTTTCTTCTTCTTTGGTCAAAGGTAGGCCTTTCTAATAGCACACAATGCAAAAGTTGAGCCATCTTTTTTAGTTTGAAATAAGTTTTCTCTCAACCACTGTTTGTACTCATGTTAACTAATCAAAATGAGAGAATCTCATTTTAAATGAAAATTAAACTAGTTCTAGAATTGTGCCGCTCGGGGTAGCAGCATGGAGTAGCTCTGTTACTTTCATTGAGTTTTTTTCTTTTTCAGTTGTTCATTCCTGCTTTTCTGGGGAAAAACTTATTTTTGTCAACTTTTCTTTTTTTTTTATTCTGTGCAGCTAGATTGATATTTGCCAATACTTTTTATATTTTGCTTTTGTTAGGATTCGTAACATTAGCAGCTAAGTGGTTTACAACAGAGAACAGCTGACTAACATTGTAAAAACTTAAATAATACCACAATTGAAGTCAGAAATCTTACATGGATTGAAAAGGAGGCAGTGTGGATGCAAAGCAGGAGCAAAAAACAGAGAGAGAGAATGAGGAAGTTCAAACCATTAATACCATCCGTCATAATGGGCAATGTGAGATCGTTAGCTAACAGGTTGGATGACCTTCAAGCCCTGACAAGAACTTTGCAAGAGTATGCAGGAATGCAGTACTATGTGTTTTACTGAGACATGGCTGCAGGATCTCTGACTCCAATGTCTCTTTGTCTGGCATCCTGACTATAGGAGCAGACAGAGATTTAAAGAGCAGCTGGAAAAAGAAAGGAGGTGGATCAGCAGTGCTTGTCAACAACAGATAGTGTCACCCAGGACACGGTACTCGTCTCTGCATTGAACTCTTCGCGCTAAGTTTCCGTCCATGTTATTTACCAAATGAGCAAGCGAGGTCACCAGTGTTTCATTGGCAGCTGTTTACATTCCATCCTCAGCTGTTGCAGACAATGCATGTGATGTCATCAGCTCTGTTGTTGCTGAGACACAGACACAACACTCCAATGCATTTGTGGCATTATCTGGTGATTTTAATCATGCCCCACTCTGCTACACTGCCAACATTTCAACAGTTTGTCTGCTGCTCTACCAGAGAAAACAAGACATTGGACTTGTTTTACATAAATGTCAAGAATTTATATATCTCCAAACCAAAACCTTCCATCCATCCATTACCCGCTTCTTCCTGTTCAGGGTCTGGGTGCAAATGTACTGCGGAGGTTGGAGCTGAGTGGAACGGAAACAGATGTAGTGCAAATTGGGGGTTAAACAGACAGAAAACAATATAAAGTTGATAGAAGCACCTAAATGATTTTGGTCAATATTAAGAAAACAGAAAATTATATCAAGTCTTAAAGGGAACCCCAACTAATGATAACATCAGACATTATTTGATAAACATTACTTCAACTATAAAACAAAGACTAAAAATACTGTAAGCTGTATAATTTTTATAAATGATAAGAAATATATTGTCACATGAAAAACACCATAATATTTATGCTGTAAAGCATACCGGGCAAATGATTTTTACGAGGCCCTCTGGTGTGAGGCTAAAAAGTTAATTTTGGACAATATTGGACGTTCAGCCCTTTAAATTGAAACCGGAGCAAGTTGACAGAGAGGAGAACGTAGAAATGACTTAGCCTGAAACTGAAGATGATGACGGAGGACAACAGAGCTGCTTCATGGAAGGAGAACCTCAGTTTTAACATTTTAGTTTCCACATTAATGCCCAAGCTAATACACATAGTATATGGGGGGAATAATACGAATAATAAGGTGCCATCTGTGTGACTATCTACTTTTTTTACTAAAAAAACCTTAACAACCTACAGCATTTTTGCAGTCTTGTTTTTATAGTTGAAGAAAATGTTTAGCAAATAATTTCTAATGTTACAGCTAGTCAGGGTTCCCTTTAAAAGAGCTCTTATAAGCTGTTTGTGTTGTCATTATATTAGTCCAAACAAAAGTACCTTCAGGTTTACCAGACATTAACCTAAACAAAAAAGTGAAAACAAATAGGGTGGGCTAGTAATTTTTTTTCCATTTATGGAACCATAGCTAATGAACAGAAACTATAAATGGTGTCAGTGAGCAGTTCTGAGCATGAATCATCTAGTCTCTTTCAAATAATATCACACAATATCACTACAGTGGACTGAATAAACAAATACATTTTCAAGGTAGCTATCCTGATACTGTTACCCAACAACATGATCCATAAATATTACCAGTTTCCTTCATAACCAACACCGGGCAGAATTCTTAATGGGCCAGGTTGACTGTACCGGAAATTCCGGTGAACATTTCCTGTACGTTTACCATTCTATTTTACTCTCTACACCTCAGACTTCCATCACAAGTCAGATACTCAAATACTCAGATGACTGTAGTTGTCAGGTTTATCAGAGATGGACAAGAAGCTGAGTGAATGGTGTGGAGACAATCATTTTATCTTTAATGTGAACTAAACGAAGATCATAGTGGATTTCTGGAGAAACAGGGTTAGCTCAAGCCCGATTTCCATCATGGGGGAAGAAGTGGAGGTGGTTGAGGAATATTAATACCTCGGTGTTCATCTTGATAACAGACTGGACTGGAAACTCAGTAGTGAAGCCATCTACAAGAATGGCCAGAGCAGATGGTATTTCTTGAGGAAGCTAACATCCTTCAAGGTTTGCAACATGACGGTGCAGATCTTCTATAAGTCTGTTGTGGAGAGTGTAATCTCTTCTGCCATCATCTATTGGTGTAGCAGCATCACGAGCAGGGACATAAAAAGGCTTAACAACCTAATGAAGAAGGCTGATTCTGTACTAGGGACTACTGTGGAATCTCTGGAGATGATGGTACAAAGGAGGATTTTACATACAATTAGGAAAATTATGGACAACCCTGACCATCCTCTTCATGAAATGGTCATTGAAAAACAGAGTGTCTTCAGTCAGACGCTTCTTCACATAAGTTGTGAAACAGACCGATACAGGACCATCCCATACCATATCACCATCCACAGCAAATCTTTACTGTAATGAGCTATTACAACACACTTCATTTTCCCTTT
>JAVKLF010000042.1:17702077-17713886 GCA_034783495.1 Millerichthys robustus
ATAGAGTGCACCTATTAAGACAAATAGAAAAAGTTTCATGCAGAAAAAATACTTCTAACTATTTTTTTTTTTTTTTTTTACTTTGAAACGGGTCAAATTGACCCGCAACATAACAGGAGGGTTAAGTAAATATTTAAAAAAATGATAATCCTACTTGATGTAAAATAGGAAACGTTTGTTCTGATTTCACGTCACACAATGTGAGAAAAAAAATGCATTTGTCTTTTTACGTAGCGTATGCGTAAGCAGAGGGATCCTCGCATTCTCCTTTAAGTCCACAGTTGCTACATGGAATGTCTTTTAGTGACAGAGGTTGTGAGTATATGCCAACTAATAGTTATCAAAATATCCAATAGTATCACAGTCACATGTTTTCCTAATTTCATGAAGCCCAGTTAGGGTTAAATTTGGTTTGTTAGAGTGCAAATGGATGCTGCACGTTTGTGTTTTCTGCAGATGATAGCACACTCATTGTGCCATGTGTTTGTAGTAATGCTTTTTTATCTGCATAATTTTGTGTTTCTATGTGTATGTGTTCTGGCTCCAGAGGTCTGGTCCTCATGTAAAGAGATAGCATATTTCCACAACCAATCAATACAGGTTATTTTTCTAGATTCTCCTCTTTTGTCTCTGGCTAAACTTGCTTTATATGCATGTTCATGAGCACAAATGTGAGGAAAATTCAGACTGACAATCTTTCTTGAGTTCTTCTTGTTAGGTTCACCTTTGCTGCAATCATCATATGTATTGGCACATTATCAGACAGAGAGGGGCATATAGAGCCATGTTTTGTTTTGTGCTGTTGTAAGACTGCATCAGTTAGGTATGTGCTTTTTGTTTGTGTGTCAATCTAAGTAAACTCTTTGACAGCCATACCACATCCTATATAAAATATATGCAGAACTACAGTACATTGTCCTCTCTAGACTCATGCACTCACTGTATAATCATGTGGATTCACTCTGTCTTTCACAAACATTCTTCACCACCCCCACTTTTCAACCATCTTCATGTTTACTTGCTGTAAATTGTCCTAAAGGGACAAAAAGTCATAGATTATTTTTGTTGCCAGATATGTTTAGATCTTACTTATTTTCACACAACTAAGACACTTCTTTGCATGAGACGTTTTAAGGTGGAATCTTTTTATCAATAACGCCAGAACAAATGGCATGCTCCCCACTTATTGAAATACAGCTTTTTGCTTCCTCCATCTGATCGCTGTGGTTGCTGATGGCAGCACCCTGGCAACTGAAGACACTCCACTCAGAGGGAATGGGAAAATATTTATATAAGGATGTATGATGTGTTTGCAGAAGGGCAGCGTGTCAGAAAGTATGGAATGGACTTCGGCATTCTCTGGTAAATTAAAGTCGTGACTGACAGCTTGACTGAGCTCTTCCTGAACTGGATCTACTTAAGCTGTCTTTTACAGCACTTTTGCAAGTGTCAGAAGATTCCAGTCGTGTATTTGATGTAAATTATAAAAGTTGTGGTACATAAAATGAGTTTTCATTGTGATATTTCTTTTGACCTATAGTGATGGTCAGACCTGTACTTGGCGTTTGCTCTCACTTGTGTAAATTAACAATGAGACCAACAATTGTAGCATGACTTTTATGTGCACCTTATAGTCCGCAAAATACGGTAGTTGTCAAAATGAGTATACGGTAAACAGTGAGGTTTAAAAATTAAATAAAATAAAAAAATAGACTAAATACTGCTAACGAATGACGTCAAGTCTAACACATAAAATCAACCCCTGATTGTTACTTTCCCTGTGCTTTCCCTGTCCTATGGTCCCTCGTTCCCCAAATAGGGCAACTACCTTACCCGGTACAATTTGATGACCACCAAGGTACCCACAACGATCAACACCCAAACAATACATCAGTCCAACATTTTATGCGTGTGATTTGCTAGAAAACCTTAAAACATTTAGAGTAAATAAAGAGTAAATAAACAAAAATAATAAACATATCAAAACCTCACCTGTGAGTTTGATGTACTTCAATATTAGTATTTGCACGCTTAACCCAAGTAACATTACATTTCACTGTAGCGTTACCAACATTTATCCCATTATTGCTTTTAAAACCTCTACTCGTAAAACATTCATACTATGTACCACATCATAATCTACTTCATAATTTGTCGGAGGTCCATTTTGTGTAGTGCTGAGATTAAATTCTGTACACATCGCTTCAAGTTTGTAGCCTTTCCACATATTTAAGTATTGATGTGAATTTTGCTATCCATACAGTAAGCTACAACTTATACCGCACATTGGCAACCTAAAAAATGTCACTACGTCTTGCCTAGGTGTAAACTCTCCATTTCTGCATTTCAGATGTTGTCGTACAGCACATTCCATAGAAGTGTGCTTTTCTAAATAAACTGGAGATGATTTTTTATCAGACCAGTACTGTAAAAGGTTGTTCCTCACAAAAGTACAAAAAGAGTCACTATTCAAGAATAAAGTATTAAATCTCTAAGTAGGAGTCCTAGCAATATTAAACATAAAGACAAATTGTAAATAAACAGGAGCATGATCTGAAAGAGGAATTGTAAGCCCATGGAGCAAGTAAAGACAAACACAATCCTTTGAGAATAAAATAAGCTCTGGGGTTGGAAACCTGTGCTGAGGAGGATTTATCCAGACCAGCATCCATTACGCAATTGAAATCACCAGTGAAGAAACCTGGGCCATCACAGTGCTGATTAAATAACAAGACCATTTGTGATATAAAATGAGGTGAGTCAGAATTAGGAGCATAGCCATTGAGTATGGTTATAGGTTGACCAGCAATTGAGCTTTTGATCAAAATAAATCTACCTTCAGCACCTTTTTCCTTGTGCAAGAGGTTAAAAGGTAGTTTCTAATTAATCAGTACGGCTGTCTCTTTTTTATTTTGCGATTGAGAAGAAAAATAATCATCACCTACCCAATCCCTTTTTAATTTCTGATGTTTCAAGTCAGATAGCCTAGTTTACTGGAGGAGAGCTATATCAGCTCCATGTTTCTTTAAAATGTTCTTTCTCTTTATTACATGGCCTAAACCCTGGACATTCCAGGAAACAAGATTAATTGGGCAAGACATATTGGCTCAAGATACTACAAGTGACAGAGGGGAATGACTGAAATTGAAGGAGTAAAATGAAACACATAGAGGGGAAAACCAGGACTAATGTGTAAGAGCAGAAGAAAAGACAAAACAAAAAAAAGTGTTTGAAAAGCAGCACAAACCCTCCCACATTTTGCCCCAACTGACAAGAAAGAAACATCCCAAAAAAAGTCATCATAAAATCAAAATATAATCTCAGAATACTGTATCCGAACAGTGTGATTACACAAGCAAGTGGGGCACCCATGTCAATGCCCCAGAATAGGCTTTGAACAGCACCTGCAGGCCTTCCTCTGTTGAGATTAGGAAAAGAAAATGTATGCAAAAATACAATAACAATATTGGTAAAAGGATGAAATAATAATAATGACAGAATACGTGAGAAAAAAAGCTGCCAGTATATATAAAACAACGATGGATAGCAGAAGGATTACCTCACTTAGGAGAGTAAGAATGCAGCAGCTGATTCGGGGGTGTCAAAAAGACGGATTTGACCTTCATGTAGACATCGGAGGTGAGCTGGGTAGGTGAATCCCAGATCCTTGAGCCGAGCCAATGCTTTCGCCACAGCATTGAAATATCGCTGCTTACGGAGAACCTCCGGGGACAAATCGGGGTAAAAACTTAGCAGAGACTCGCCATGTCGAATATCCCGTTTCTTCAAAGCAGCTCTAAGCCTATGCCTCTCGTTAAGAAAACTTCAGGAATCTAAACAGCACAATCCTCGGAGGCTTACCAGAAACCGGAAATTGTGCAAGGGCTCTGTTGTCCCGCTCAATCTCCAGCGGGGGAAAATTGGGAGAAAGTTTTACCAGGGTCGGCAAAATTCACTGAAAGAAATTCACGAGTGGGGTATCACCTTCTGCCTTCTCCTGGAGGTTGATAATTTTAAAATTTTGGTTTTCCAGATCGTCAACTTTTAGTAGAAGACGCTCCACTGATTTTTCCATGGTGGCCAAGCGAGAGATGTGGTCTTTGAAGCTGTCTTGCGCAGCGGAGATCCTGTCTTCGGCCTCCTCCATGCACTTTTTCAAATGTGACACTCATTTGTATAAAGACGAGACGGAGTCTTCCACAGACGTAATAGATAACCTAATCTCACTCAGGGTGCCATCAATAACGTGAAGGCGGGCACTAACTGATTCATCCATTTTGTTTACCAAAGAAGCCAGACTTTATCTCTGCCAAAATATTCTCCATAGTAACTTGGCTAGTTGGCGTTTGCTCTGGTGGGTTACCAACGGTTAGCTCAGCCTGGATAGAAGAACGAGTAACGTGCTTGGCTGGTCTCTTATTGCTTGTTGAAGAAAAAATAGGAAATTCCTTTTCGCGCTGTGATTTGTGTGATGTGATCTGGCATCTCCAGAAGCCAGTTAGACAAAGAAAAGGTAAGTTTTTAATGTAAAAAGTTGGTAAATTAATTATAATCTGAAAGCATAGAAAATTCCTAGCCATCCATACTCGACTGGGTCACGTGACCTCCCCCTGCTTCATTTGTCTTACACCGGTTTTACATTAAAGAAAAAGAAAAAAACACGCTACGTAGCTACCACATGACACCTTTTTTTGTCACTCTTGTGACTTTTTCACATTTCTCACAGTTCACCAAGCTCCATACATACAAGTCCACACTTAAGTGTTTATTTATTCTGCCTCAGCATTAATCACCATTGACAAACGTCTATACACACACACACAATCTCCATCTCCACCACTGAGGTGTATAAAATACAGTTCTCAGCAACAGACAACCACACAATCTACTGACACATACATTTCTGACCTATAATCACACAAAAGACAAGTATTTGACAAGTTCCATAGTATCAAATGCTTCAGTTCATCATCTGAGAGGAAGGAAGGCTTGTAGTTTGCCTCTGATCAACTAGAGAGGCATAACCTGGACTTGGCATGTTAGATGAGCTTGAACTAGCGCACATGAGTGTATTTAAACAGTGTACTTTGTCAACAAGCCAGCGTGAAAAAAGGGAAACAATCTCCTGTCTTTTTTTTACACTTATTTACATGAGCATAGACACCATGCGGAACCTGACAGACAGCTGTGTTTCAACTTTAGTAATGGAAGAAGATAAAATATCTTACCTCCTCTTTGTTAAAAGGGCCCAGACAGCGGTCTGCGATGTCACACGCAAACAGGTGTCTCTCTCTCCTTCTTAAGGTCCCTTTGTGTGTCGACAATTGTCGTAGAGAGAGAGCTTACTCAATTAAGTTTAAACAAGTATGACACAATAGGAAATGAGTCGGAGTCCTTTTGTCCTTTTTTCACTCTGGCCAACGGGGAACTTTATTGCGCATCAACACATCATCACAATTTTCGAATCAGTTCCAAGATGTTATTTCTGTTCAACAGCTTTTATAACAGACCTTTGTATTATTGTCTATTGCAAATGCTTTGATCAATCACACAATTCTGATGTGACTCAACGTCTGGCTAATTCTCCTGGTTACATGCCTTACCATATTTGGTTAGAGGGCTCAGGACTTGAATTCAAGAAGCTGAGCATTTTGCAGTTCTCCAGGAGTAAGGTTGTTGGTTCAACATCAGTCATCACAAAATGATATAAAAAAATAGAAATGACTCCAGCAATTTAGAGTTGCACAGTTGTACTGCTGTGTACTTTTTACTTAGTTCATGGCACGGTTGGACTAAATTTCCTGACCTCCACAATAGCTGGCTGCAAACTGTGGAATTAATTTCCTGAAAACACAGGTGTCTCATAACTCCACGTCTCATTGTGACACGCCTCCTTTCAGGTAGTTCATTTTACATTTTGCAGCCAGATATTGGTGCAGCTGGCAAGGAATCACTTGTTGATTCATTTTTGCAATAGTCACTAAAGTACAAAAAAGACTTATAACTTAGAAATCTCACCAGGTTAATGATGTTGGAATGCATCGGCCTCATCCCTAGTTATAATGCTATAGACAATGAAGGAAATTAAAATAAATTTTAAAATCACCCACAAGTCCCTAAAGAAATAGGTGGGGTTTTCCACGTGGTGTTCTGTGGAGTTTTTCTCAGCAATCAATATCATACATTCAGTTGAAGTTGTTTAAAGCACCATCAGTTTGGAAATTGGAATTTTTTGGAAGTTTTCAATAGGGACATGAACCAACAACTGGCACAGGAGAAGCCAGTTTAACAATATTTGCCGACTTAAAACAAATACATTCTCAAATAAATTTATAGTGCATTGTTTGATCATTTATTTTTTTGTTTTAACACAATTTTTTTCATTAGTGTCTTTTTCCATTAACACTTAAATCAGCAAATGGTTGCATTCATCTTTGTCCTGGTCTGACCAACCATTACCTCATCTCTCCTGAGAAAACCTTTACTTGGAATTCCAAACTGATTATGCTCTAAGAGATGTCTATTGCAAGTGAAATACTGATAATGCCACAGAACATTTCTGGAAAAATTGAACATTCGTTTATTAACCATTATCTTGTTTTTAACCTAACTCAAAATAAAAAAAAGCAAGTAAGAACATGACACCCTTAAAATGTACTAAAACGTAACATCAAGTGTTTAGTTCTACTTTGCAAGTATAAAAAAAAATAACCATGTAATATGACAAGTCTCCACAGAACACCACTTGAAAAACAGCAAACTATCACTTTAATCTTTATCTTTTTACTCAACACATAATCATAGATGATTATAAAAACAGAACACCTTCAAATATTTTAAAAACACTTAATGTCAAGAGTTCAATTTCAACTTTTTAAACAGAATTACTGTAGGTGCACCAAAGTACTTTTAAACAATGAAACAAAGTGCGACTTCTAGTCTGGAAAACATTGTACTAACAATGGCATTTCTTTCTGTCTTGTTACCAGATAGTTTGTTCCTTTTTTCATTGACTTCATGTCCAGTCAGACTAAACAAGAATTCACTCTACAAATTGTTTTCAAACCGATTTCAGGTCGATCGTTTGGTGCATCCCTAATTTACACATTAGAACTGGTTTATCTGTATCCCAGATAACGAGTACTTATTTGCCCAACAAGCAAAAAAAAATAAAAAATAGTCTGTGCCAAAAGTAGGCATGTTGCTTGCAAATTTACTGAGTCTGCATGTAAGGATAACAGTGTTAACATTGGTGGTGGAGATGAACTCAGATGAGGCAGGAGACGTGGGGCTCCAAAACAGAACTCTTTATTTTAAACTAAATAAAACAAAAAGCTGGCGAGGCAGCACTACAAAAACGAGGAACTAAAAACACTGACCAAAAACTGAGATCAGGAGCAGGCACAAAGCAGGAGCAGGCAAAAAGTAGGAGCAGGACAACTTCACAGGACAAAGACAAGACACAGACGAGACGGTGTACCAACCAAGGAGAGACACTGGAACAAACATTTAAAGGGAGAGACTGAGTAGGAAACGAGACACACCTGGGGCAGCAACACGAGGAACAGGTGGCAGGGCCGACCCAATCAGACACGCAGATACTCAGAACAGGACGCAAGGAAAACAGACCATAACAAACAGGTGCATAGGTGGCGCGGACTGCCCTGTTGAAATAAGGATTTAACATGTCATTGGTGGAGGCAAACCAGACACAAGACAATGCAGTATTGCAAGGAGGTTTTCCATAGAGTAGAGGTTGCCAACCCATGGCTTCGAAGCTTATGACTCTGTCTACCCTTGACAAATATAAAAAAGTGTGATATTTTCTTACACCTTTATCACAAACTGTTGTTTAGTGATTAACCTGGGTAATGTATCCTCTATCTGCAAGCATAAATAGGGTGTGACAGTCTGAATAAAAACGTTTTACTATTATACTCCCTGTATCACTTTTAGCATGATACATGTGTTACTTTCCCATCAGTTCAGTTTTGAAATGTTTGACCTGTCAGCATTTTACTCATGAGACTGTTCAGACCTGTTAGTTTAGTTTGCACACATAATAACGTTTGTCTTTGAGGTCAAACTTGCTTAGAGGTTATTCTCCAGTTCAGCACAATTGAATGCTCAGATAACTGTGAGATGACAGATTGTTCTTTTTGTACTTATATTTTTCTTTCTTCTTCTTTTCCTTTGCTGGATACTTCCCTGGATTCACTTCATTCTCCTTTGCCAGTGTCCCTTTTTTTTCATCTCAAGCCAGATAAGTCTACTTCGACTGCCAAGAGCAACGGGTATCACTGCCCCCCCCCTGGTTCACTGCAGCCATGCTGCAATTTCTCAGGGAGTTTTGAAGCCTGGATGTCTCCTGTCAGTGTCCATCTAGTCTTAGCTGCAGCACTGGCCCTATACAATCTGAACTGCGCTGTTTTGCTGCAGGTCAGCCTTCACGGCCGATTAGTGTCGAAGCGCCACTTTGGTCACAAGTTGTCGGGAGCGCTTATCGTGAAGATCAACAGCAATCAGTCTCGCTGCTTCACTTTCTCTCCCTCTGGTTCTGAGTCCTCTATGTCTCCTCCTTTCTTCTTTTGCCTATTTGTTGTTTGCCCTCTCCCCTTTTGGCATTACCTCCATCCCCCACCTCATTTTTTTCTCCTCAGATCACTACATTTCCACTATATCTCCATGTTATTATTGTCATCCTACTTGTCTTTTACTATCATCCATGTTGTTTGTCTGGCTGGATTCCTCAACATCAAAATGCTTTGGCTTTTATCTCATTTTGGAGTGAAAACATAATGATTAATTTTGCATGTGGATTATTTATGTCTTTTAGAGAGATAATATGGATACCCTGAATCTAAATGTAATTTGAGCTTTACCTGTAAAATAGGAAGCACAGAACATTTTATTTTATGTGGTCAAGAGACGGCTTTTGGTTTGTTTGTGGTTTTGATTGACTGACTTGTAGTTCCTAAAGGCATTCTTACATTGTAAGGCCCACCTCCAGTCAGCCTGGCCTTATTGTACCATGGCCCTGTGTGTTTGCGTCAAGCAGAGTACTGCCTTGATGTGGAGGGGATCATAATAATAATGTGCAAATCTTATTTTGTTTTATTGGTGACTCAACAATAATGGACTACACCAAACTCGAGAGAAAAATATAAAAGACTGTAGTGGACAATCCAGCAGTATGACACTTAAAGCAACAGGGCAAGATGACAGAAAATGGTAAGCTAATGATTGCTACTATTAGCTTGTTGTTGTTTGGAAACTTGCTGCTGTTGTTGTTTAATTAAACTCCCGTGAAAAAAAGTTACAGTCACCTCAAGTAATTCATGCGAAGTTACTTTCATCTGTGTGATTTGATCCTACCGCTGGTCTTTGAACCAGTCAATGAGCAACAGTAACTGGCGTCAAATTGGGCCAAGCAGCCTGGCCTGATTGGAACCACAGGTCTCAGGGTTCCAGAAATCGACATGGAACTGGACTACAAGCGCTAATTCAAACACATTGAACCTGGGTTTAAAACCAGGCCGGACTGAACGGACCTGAGCGGTGCCTGCAGTGCAAAGGCTTGATGTAAGTCATTTCATAAACACAGATTTTTATCACCCAAAACTTACTTTTACTTTCTTTTCCAGTGAAGAGATAAGGGTGCAATATATGGAATATGGAATTATATTACCAGGAAGTTAAATCATGTTTTGCATTTGTATAAGTTGTTCTGCTCAGCTAACAATTACACCTCATTTGTGCCTTTTATCCACATTGAAAGGGGATATATCATGCAAAATCCATTTTTTTAGCCATTAATTATATTTTTATGTGTACTTTGAGTCTTTAGGAGTGCAGAAAATTTACACTTATTCTCTCTAGGTGCTATATTCTGTTTGGGTCATATTTTTTAATCTGTTCAGTTTTCTCTATTTCCTGTGAGGTTTTTTGAACCATTGCTTCACAGAATCTGCCACATAACTGACAAATAAGGTCAAAACGTTGGGCTAACTACTTTCATGAATCCGTTTTTTAATTTCTTGGGCTACCAATCGAAACATTACCCTTCAGTTCCATTATGCCTTCTGAATATTTTAGCGCTGTTTGCTTTTTAAAAAACTCCTTGAGGTCATAACTGTACAGTGAACCCTCACTATAACGCATTTTGCGGCCTTGCTGTTTCATGGATTTTTATTGTGCAGGTTTTTTATGCTTTTTTTTACAGTGTATGAATGCACATTGTGTTCTGCGTCCTAAACTGAAAATACATTACACATTACAATACAGATCTCTAATATAATCAATGGTGGCATGTTTGTTCATAAGAATATTCTTGCCCAGAAGAAAAAAGAACCCCAACAGCTACCCATAACTATGTTCTTCTCTTCGTGTCAGCACGAAGACACACAGTCAGAGGAAGTGTGAAATACACTTAAGTCACAATGTATCCAACCTCGTAGTTTGATTATTAAAAATATTACTTTAAAGTTTTTTCTAAAAACTACGATAGTTACTTGTAAGAAAACGTTTCTATTTCTGTTTCCTAAACAAATGCTTGGGACTGAAAACAGGTTTTTATCTTTGCTTTAGTTCTATAGTACTGTAAAAATAAAAATAAAATAAAAAAATGCTAACTACTTTGCAGATTTCGTCTATTGCAAAATATTTTTGGAACGTAATCCCCACGATAAATGAGGGTTCACTGTACTGTCTGTTTTCAAACTATTATAACATAAAAAGGTCGGCATTGGTTTTTCCATTTATGTATTGGGGACAAATGCGTTCAGTGATGTCCTTGGCAATAGCACTAGCTAACTTGTTGACTATGTTGGAGCATCGTGGTTGTTGACACTTTGTTTACAAGGCGTGTTAATGGTAACATTTTTATTTTTAAAAGGTATCTGACATGTAGTTTGTGTTACTGATGAACAGATTACAGCGTTTTTGACTACTGTGTGTGCTGTTGTTTAATATTTTTATTTTGTGTTTACTAGTGTAAAACACATGGTTGTCATTGTTGTCATTAAAGAGACCTCAGAAAAACAAGTTGCTCTGGGCCACATTTCAAAACAGGCGTGAAAGAAGGGCACGTGGAGCTACAATAAGGAGAAATTCAGACCAAACATTGTAATTCTACTTCATATAGACCACAACTGAATGATTTAAATATGAAAAGAAAGGTTTTAAAGCAATAATATATCCCTTTTAATCCTTCTATTCTTTTTCAAGGTGTGTCTCTTTGCAGTGTCAAACCTTGTTTGTAGTGAGAATGGAGACGAGTCATGTTTGGCCTGTCAGTACAGCTGCTAGTGTCAATGTCTGGATCTGCTGGTTCCTCTGACAGTACTGGAGGGGCTGCTGGTCCTAGCAGAGTGCAACCATCACCCTGTGACACGCTCAGAGTCACCGATCCCCCCGTCTGGCAACATGGCATTCCCTCCTCCCTCCCCTCGTTCTAGTCTTCCCCCAGTGGACCCCCAAGCTGGTGACCTTTTTTACTGCCAGAATACAGTCAGCCACTAACTGGTTCACTGAGGACTCTTTAGTGGAAGCTGACCGACAAGAATTTCTAGAAGCTGATATTATTGATTTTTTCAGGATAATTTTTTTTTATGGAATTTATTTGTTAGAAACATTTTGATGTTCTTTACACCAATTTGCAATTTTTGAGACTATAGAGCATTGAGCAAAATCTTTCAATATGGATTTTAGATAGATTTTCAGTCAGTGCAGAGCAGAATGTGTGTGTGTGTGTGTGTGTGTGTGTGTGTGTGTGTGTGTGTGTGTGTGTGTGTGTGTGTGTGTGTGTGTG
>JAVKLF010000042.1:17718394-17734698 GCA_034783495.1 Millerichthys robustus
CACACAAACGTGCTTGCTTGTATGTCCTGGGGAAAAATTGATAGTTTCTCACATATCCACAATTTGGTTGCCTGGTTCGCATGCTAATTTAAATTAGAAATTTAAAGAAATCTTCTCAAATGTCAAAATAAGGTGAACAAGGGCCCTGGTGTAAACAAGTCATGTATAAGTTTCCTTAGGTACTTTTCTGTACAAAACTATAATAAAACTCTCAATCAATCAAACCACAAATAAACAAATGAAAAAAAAAACTAAGTAAATAGATCAATAATATATTTGCTGCATTCAGATTTAAACATTTTTATTAACACAGTTCAGCTCGGGTGAGTAACCTAATTTGTAGGTATTATTTCTTTATGTGAGATCGAGACACTGCCATCATTCACGCAAATATTACAGATAATTAAAACACTCCCAACAACTTTCAGCAACATTTACGAACTGTAGAGTTCAGATCCACAGTAACAGTAGCAACTCTGCACATTGTCCTTTCACACATAAATGTTAAATAATCCAGTCAAATATGGTATAAATATAACTTTAGATTACAGCGAATGTGAAAAGCAAATGCATGCTTAATGCCGCTCTTACCTGGGAGCAGTGGGAAGAGAGGTGACGAGCGCTCTGAATGTTGCCCGGACAGCGCATAATGCAGTTAGTTGGCAGAGCCACAGTGATGGGAAAACCTTTTCACCTCTGTCCAGCTGGCTTTGCAGGTGAAGAAAATCATTCCTGTTGGGGCAATGAATAAATCCAGAAGAGGCGCCTCCTTATGTTTGTGCCCAAATGCTGCTCCACAGCACAAATGCGCTCAAAAACACAACAGCACTCTGACCAGTGCGAACAGCAAAAAAGACATATCAAACATGCATATGCACCATGCACATATCAGCTGGATCCCTGAGTGGCCCCAAAGCAATGCCTTAGCCCGTGGTTTATTACAATCCCAAAAGCGCGATGACACATTGGATCAGATGCTGCGTAAAGGCAGTTATGCGGAGATGGCGAGTGGCGGTGTTTTACTACATACTACATACTGGACATGGCAGCAGTCAATGCCGCTGGGTGCTGTACAGAAAATGTCTAAATCAGAGAGGTGAATGAACTTCATCTTTGCAGACAAATGACTCAATAATGTTTGCAAGTTAGACAGCATCTCAGAGTTCTTAAGTTTTGGCTGGAACACAGCATCATCTGGAGTCTGCACATCCTCATCTAATCCTGCTGTGCAGCTCATGTCTACTTTCACAGAAGAGGCAACTGCCTTCACATCTTTTTTCTTCCAGAGTACAACTAAAATAAGGCTTCAATAAGTTTACATGGCAAAGCTGAGTTGGTTGTTTACAGTCTGGGGTAGAAACCATGTAGTCTTGTGCCGACACATGTCTCAACACAGAATATGGACCGTAAAACGTTGCCTGAAATGGAGAACCCTGAATGGAAAGTAAGGCAAGCACCTTATCTCCTGGGTGAAACACTCTTCTTTCAGCCTTCTGGTCAAACCATTGTTTCATTTTTCTCTGAGCCTTTTTAAGATTCTCAGAAGCTACTTTGCCAGCCAAGAAAAGTCTTTGACGAAAACCATTAATATAGTCTAACAAGTTTGATGGTGGATCAGAACTCTCCAAGTTAGTTTCAACTTTATTAGCAAGAGGCCCATGCACATGATGTCCAAATTCTAGTTCTTTGGACTTAACCCTGTGCTCTCTTGCACAAACTTCACAAGCTGCCAGAAAAAGCCAAGGCAGACCTTCTTCCCAGTCTCTATTCAACTCTGTGCAGTAGGCCTGCAACAAAGCCTTCACAGTTTGGTGAAAATGCTCTAGCGCCCCCTGGCTTTGAGCATGATATGCCCTGTTTTGTTGATGGACTACACCAAGTTGTTTCAAAATCTCAGCAAACATGCGTGAAGTGAAATTGGTACCTCTGTCTCTCTGAATGGTCTTTGGAACTTCAAACACTGAAATGAAATTAGAAAAAGCTTTGACCACCGACTTTGTTGTAATGGTTCTTAGAGCATATGCTGCAGGATAACGTGTGCTTTTACACATAACTGTCAGTAAATACACAGACCCTGACTTTGAAGAACTCAGTGGGCCAACACAGTATGATAAAGTTCAAAAGGTTTACCAGCTGCAGGTATGGGAAAAAGTGGAGCTGGTTTCAAGTTCCGATTAGGTTTCCCAGTTAACTGGCAAGTATGACAGATTTTCACAAACGCAGCAACATCTTTTTTTAGACAAGGCAAATAAAAATGAGGTAAAACTCGATTAGAAGTCTTTTAAATGACCAGACAATTCTCCATGAGCAGTTTTCAAAACAAGGTTTCTGAATTTGACTGGAACAACAGCTTGATAAACTGGACCAACAATATCCCAGTCACTATAAAGCAACCATTTACATACCAACAGATCTTCTTGTAGAAAATACCCACATGACACTTTTGTGTCCTGTTCAGCTGTCTGGACTTGGTCAAACAGAGCAGCATCTTCTGGGCTGAAATCAAATCACTGAGTGACAAAGGAACAGGAAGAGTTGGCAAACAGGCAGTCTTTTTAAAAATAGAACCAAGCGTACCAGACTCAACCTCCTTATCAGCCAAAGAATGAGTGATGGCATGGGTTACTGCATAAGCTGGAAAAGCCTCAGGAAAATCGTGAGCACATACGTCTGACACTGAAAAAGATGGAGAAGCTCGGACCAATGGAGGAGCTGCAACATCTCGCCACACACGTCCACATGCCAGATTGTTTCCTAGAATGAGAAACACATCTTCCATAGGCAAAGAAGGACGAACAGCTATCATTACTTCTTGTACCAGTTCTGACTGCAAGTAGATCTTATGGAGAGGCACAGAGAAAGTTTCCAACCCAATACCTCTAATTAAGACACTACAACCAGTATCAGACAATGGATAAAATGGCAAAACAAATTCCAATATGAAAGATTCAGATGCTCCGGTGTCGCACAGAATCTTCACATCCACTTTATATGAACTGCCACTCAAAGAAACAAACCCATGTGTGATGAAAGGACCATAGTCTTGTCTGACATATTTCTCAAAAATCTGGGGATCTGTGTCAGTCAGTTCTGAAAAAGACTTCAAGTCAACAGGTGCAGCTAAAACAGTTGGTCTTAGGCTTTCAACTTTAGCTGGAGGTGTAGACTGCACTGAAACTAAATACTGCTTTAGTAAAACTATAGTGGGGAGAAAAAAAAAACAAAACTCTGTTGTCATGTTGCTCCAGGGTTTTTTTTGTTTTGTTTTTTTTTGTATTGTGCGAGTGAGCTTACCAAAACAAGAGATTGAAATTAGAGATCGTTTTCGTTTTTTTACCTTCCTCAGTTTTTGCTTTTTCACCTCACTGTCTGATTCTCAGCATGTTCAGATCACTCAAGTTTGAAAATGCCAACCCTGCCAACGTGTGCTGATCTCCTTTTTTAAAAAAAGCATTTAAAAACATTATTAATTTGAGAGAGAGAGTATTTGAGAGAGAGAGAGGGAGAGAGAGGTCAAAGGGCTGAGGGGGTGGGGAAGAGCTCATCAAGGTTCCTGGTTTACAAAAGAACTCTGAGAGTGCAGAGGTTGCCTGGGGTCTCTGACATCTTTTCCCTCAATTGGACTTTTTAACTGTTGTGTTTTCTTCTGTAATGAAGCTGGCTGTAATGGCAGTGGTCATGCAGAGAAAGTGGTCAAAGCTCCAATGACCTGCTGATTAAAACTCGTCCTCCAATGAAATAATTGGTGGTTCAATATCACCTCCATTTGTGTTGGACTGTCCTTAGGCAAGCCATTGAGCCCCCACTGCCTCTGATGTGTATGAATGTGATTTAAAGCACTGACTAGTCTCTGTACAATTAATTATCTGATTTAGATGTAGAGAGACTTAATAGAGTACTGTGTGAATGGTTTGTCAGGAGAGTTCCTGCAGAGAACCAAAGACCAGAGTACACTCAGTAAGTTGGCTCCCCTTGCAAGTAAAAATATATCTGTGTGTTCTACAGCAGCTTCCTTCTCCAATGAAGGGGTAGTTTGCAAGTCCTTTTATTGAGTTTCACATCACATCATCACATTCCACAACAAGTTATACAGGGTGAGGTTGAAATAGGGTGTAGTTGAAATAAGTTTGAACAGCAGATAGCAAGTAGCACCAGCTTTACAACATTCTGCATCAGCTCCGACAATCTGATAACAATGTCTTTACTGTCTTGCCTGGTTACACCCAAAATGAGAAACAGAACAAACTAAAAAGATCTAACAAATAAATGGCAATGATAATATAAACATCCTTCAGCAGACGTCCTGTGTAGAAAACAAAGGTCTCAGTCTCTCTGAAACTTGCGCAAAGTACGGAATGACCACTGGTCTGGGGTTGGGGTGCTGCTTTTCACCCAATGTCTGGCTGGAATCCTCTTGGGATACCCACATTGCTCTAGGGCCTGTTTTGTGTGTGTGATTTCCCCTGGCTCCTGGGTTTGTGGGAACTCTGTCTGCTCTGTGATACAGAGTCCTGATAACTTCTAACATGTGCTCTAGTGGGTGTTGTGAGTCAATCCACAAGTACTGGTATGTGTGGATGGATTTGCGGCACACGTCAGTTTCCAACTATCCTCCATCCGAGACTGAGATGTCACAGTCCCGAAAAGCCAATTCGCCATTTTTTTTTTACATCTTCTGATGTGAACTTTATATATTTATACCTTGTACCTGTATTTTCTCAGATAGAAGAAGTCTCTCACAAAAAAGAGGAACCATTTAAACAAAGAAGAAACCATCCATGGGACTTACTCAAATCTTTTTGATTTTTCTACCCTATATCAAAATGCATCTGGACATACTGTTAGATGTTTTTAACTGAGGTTCAGATGGCCACTTAAAGAAAATGTACTTACTTGTTTATAATGTCATCAATGCTGACGCGTTATGGAGACTTTACGTTTTCAATGAGCATGCGTAGATGACATTGAGAGAGTTGATTAGGACTCCGGAGGAGAGACACCGGCTCCGGGGGAGGAATGGTGTCTTTAGATGCAATAAAGTTTTATAAGAATACAGAACTGGTTCTCTGTGTATGATTCTGGCTTTCAAACAAAATAACTCATGTATTTTACTCTACAATTTGGTGACGTCCCAACACGATTGGAAGACATGGGAAAAGCAAATAATCGTTTGGATTTAATTTTGTTTTGACTGCTGTTGTAGCAGCAGATCAGAGAGTTTTGATAAGTAAACTGTTGAGTTGAGGACAAGCTTCAAAATGCCTCCTTTTTCTATGAAGGATTTCATTGAACTACTCCAGAAGATTGCAGTGTTGGAGATAAAGATTCAATGTCTTGAAGAGGTGAATGCTTTCAATGGAATTAAGACACTGGCAATAAAGAGGGAGAGGGCTGTTATCAATGGATGGAATGAGGATGGAAACAGAAGTGAACAGAGGTCCAGTCAGAAGTCAGACCCTTTTGACGCGAATTCGACCAGATGGCTGAGTTATACTCTGAATGTCATGTTATTTTCACTGAATAAATATTCAACCCCACATCAAGACACTGAGAAGTTCCATTAAAGTTGATACATCGGAATAAATTGTTTACTGACAGAAGAAAATTGACACCAGGTTATGACAAATATGAATAATGAGAGTGAATGAGATATGACCATAACATGGGGGATAGCATTAATGACATATTCATTTAGCTTTATTCTTTTAGTCTTGGCAGAGACATAAGGATCTATTGAGAACAAAGGAGAGGGATTTTAAGGCCTTGTTATAACAGGAGTTACTCTAACTCAGGGGTGGGCAATCCTGGTCCTCCAGGGCCACTATCCTGCATGTTTTGTATGTTTCCCTTTTCCAACACAACTTATCCAGTGACTGAATCACCTAACTTTCTGCAGAAGCCTGTTAATCGTCCATTCATTCAGATCAGGTGTGTTAGAGCAAAGAAACCTCTAAAACATGCAGGATAGTTCTCGAGGACCAGGATTGCCCACCCCTGTTTCTGAAGTAAGTTAAGTAGCTGTGTTACCAAATGAGAGACACCTAAGACCACAGATTCACCAGCAAAAATGGTTCATTCCTGCCGAGCATTGTAGAGTCAGCTTTGTGGATAAGGTACCGGCCAGGACGTACTCCGCAGGACTGAGGGACGAAGCTGGTTATACCCCGAGCCTTAGGACTGTAAAAACGCGAGTTGGAGAGCTGGAGCTCTGTCAGGTCTGGTCCAGTGAAGAAATAGTTCGGTAGTTTGGGCTAGTCTTGATAGTTGTATGAGGACCTCGTGAACTGAACTTCAGCAGCGGGTCATCTCACCAATGAATACTAACTTGTTCATTGACATTGACAGAGTGTTGATTAGATTCCGGAGGAGCAACACCGGCTCCGGAGATATGGTGTCTTTAAATGCAATGAAGTTTTAAAAGAATACAGAAGTTCAGAAAATCAGACCATTGGTGGAAATGATCCTTTGCATATGATTCTGGCTTTCAACCAAAAGAACACAAGTATTTTTATTCTTCAATACTTATGTAAATCTTGCAGAAACAAAGCATGATGAAAAATGTGAAATTGAAATAGTTTTAAAATGCTGACATCCGATTAAAAAAAACAAAAAAAAAATGATTACTATGAACATTATAAGGAAAAGGTTTCCTCCAGCTTCTCTCTGTATTTTGAGCCTAGAGTTGTTCATATTAAAGTATTTGAACTTTAATTCTTTAAATTACAAAAGTAAATTAATGTGATATAAAATAAATATTCAATTTTGTCATTAGTCCACAAAAAGGTTTTGTTTTTTGCAATTATTTTTCATTATTGTATGCTCCACAACTTGTCTCCTGTTTGTAGTGTATTTTTGTGGCAGGGTTACAGTTGCAGTGCAGCGTTACAGTTATATCACAAAATTAAGTTAGGTGTAAAGGTGTAAATAAATGCAAATGGATAAACTACTTTAAAGTGTTGCAGATTGCAGTTTTAAGATGGAAAAATTTTCTTTGGAAGGGGCTAGAAAATAGTCACCACCAAACAAATGTTGTCTTCCCAGTCCTGACATAATACACTTTATTACGCTTGACTAAGTATTAAAACTGCAGTAAATACAAAAAGCTCTTTTATATGAATATTATTATCACCCTTCACCTTTTCTCCAAATGTGCACACACACCTGAAGAAACCAAGTGAACATAAGGAAACGTGCATTACAAATTACTGCACATCATAGAAAATGTGCAGCAAGCTTTTTGAAATACCAGAGCTGCCAGTGAGGCACTTTGTAATTTATCCCTTCATGGCTGTTGGCTATGCAGTGCAACTGTGATTTATTTGGTTTAAGAGAAGTTTTGTTTAGAGAGATAATGAGCAGGACTTCTCTTTAATGATTTAACACGGCGCGGTGGAAAGGAAAAGGGGGGACACATATATTTTTTCATATTTTTAACAGCATGGCAGAGAGGAAGAGAAGGAAGGGAAAGACGCATTAGCAGTAGAAACTAACAGCCTTTAACTCCCAGCAGTTTTGATTAATTTTGTTTTGTTGAGTTAAATGACTTTGTCAACTCCTTGTAACAACATAATTTGAACATGTTACATATTTCATTGAAAAAGGTTTCTCAGGATTTGCTCAGTCTTTACAGTGTAGACCATTTTATCTTTCTTCTTTTTTAATCTGTAAAAGTAGATCATGTTTGTGCTGATACCACACAATGTGCCAGCTTTAGAAAATCTATTTTGAACAGTACTTTGGCTGCTTTTGTAATGGCCTCGTACCTTTTTCACACTTCTCCTTTCATCTTGACATAAAATACAGTAATATTCTTTCTTGTTCAGCATTTTCCAAGTTTCTTCTCTCGCTTAGGATTTAAATCCCAAATTAAAGCAGTTAATTAGAAAATATAATGAAGCCAAGCAGCATAATATGCAAACAGTGCTACAACGCTCAGAGCTAGGAGCTTTGGAAAGCTGAAACTGCCATTGGCAAGTAATGATGATGATATCAATAATAGATTACTTCATCAATGGCTGTTCTCCTAAAGATGGAAAGGCGCTCTTGGGGAGGGACTGATATTTTTTTTATTATAATTTTTTGTCTTTCTCCCTTCTTTCCTGTAGCTTGAAAATGTGTGTTTCATCTCATATTAGGGTGTGCTCTGCATAAGCGCAGGTGGAACTTGCTCTCTCTAAATGATCCTTTAATGGAACAGTGTGCACTGGAGCCGGGAACTCTATGGGGCGCTGCCATTGTCGATGAGAACTTCACCTCAATCAATCCGTCAAGCCCCATCACCTGCCTCAGCAGATGATCCAAAAACCCCTTCAGGGAGGCAAAGTGAGCTTTTTATGTACATCCGCCAAAACAAAATGACATACAAACACACAAGCAGCAGCATTACAAGTGAGAGGTGTCTGTTTCACTGAGAGCCTTGATGTTGATCAGTCGTCAGAGAACCACTTTACCTCCCTTTGCTTTTATCAGGATCATCTCAAAATAGATCGAGTGCTTGCTTTGCGCTGGCTCAGGCCACAAAAACAATCAATTTGGAGATTTTATATATTTATTTTCCTCCCAATATATGTTACATTAGGGGATGTTTCCATAAGTGGTTCCCTCTCGAGTCCAAGCAGTATTGACGTGAAGTCACTTTGTGCTTCAGTCAAACTAAATGACAGCACCACAAACTGCATCGGCCTGTGGTTTTCACCTTAGTTTACATTCACTTTGGCTTATCTAAAATCTCCATCACAATTTTTCATGTTATTTTACATCTCCTTTTTATCTCTTGCAGTTTGTCTTCCTTTATCCTTCCATCATCTTCTCTCTCTGCATCACATCTGAAAATTTGACATAAAATTTACTGTAGTTTGCTCCATCCGCTGCTGTAGTCTTTCTTGTAGAACATGCATTAAACTAAGCCTGTACATTTTGCAGTCCTTTTTTCTCAGTTGTCATTCTTTATGTGTGCCTGTCTGTCTTTGTCAGAAAGGCAGCTGCTGTCTGTCAATAAACCTCTCATCTTTTGACTTTGTGGTCCTGTCTGTTTCTCTGTCTGTCTGACGTGCCAGCAGCTGTCTCAGAGCTCCAGGGTTGCTGTCAGCCAAGTGCTGATTTCTGTTCTTCTGTCAATACACCTGCTCAACATAGCTCTGAGATTAGACTTGCCATTTTGAGTTTATATGTTTTCTTCCGGACAGATTTAAAGAAAAAGTAAACAAGAAAGCAATGCATTTTGTTTCCTCTGAAGAGAAAATTAGTTGTGTTATTTGGAAACGTTCTCTCTCATTTTGAAGATTTTTCTCCTCTGTGTTAAATATAGAAAGTTAGTTCATTGTTTATACTTTCAGCAATTTGAATGCAACAACAGAGAATTGTTAAGCTTACTTGTAAGAGGGCTTTTACAAACTGTCATTGTTCTAAAGTTTAATGTGTTCTAAGTATGGAGATTTTCATTGTGGAGATGTGCTTCTGGATTGGAAGAAAAGATGGAAAGAAATGGGGAGAGGAAGTGAAAGGAGTTATGGCCCAAAGGACATAGAAATAGGGATGCGAGCAGGAGTGTCAGGAGATGGGAAAAGGATCAATCAAGATGTGTGGTAGGAGAAGCAGAAGATGGAAGTGAGGGGAGATGAAGGAATCTGAGATGGCAGATGAGATGGAGGTGGGAAGATGCAGAAGGAAGCTACCTGCTGCTGATAGCAGTCAGAGTCAGTGAAGGATGGAGGGTGATCCAGCTGTGACATGAAAGCAGCAGGTGGGGGCCGTCATTAGGACTGGCACATGAGGCTAGATGAGCCTGGGAGCGCATATTTATTTGAGGCCCAGCAGACCACTGAAGAGTCTGTGTCTGTGTGTGTGCACTCTTCCAAAAATGGCTGTCCCATAACTTCAGAGCTTGTACCCAACTTCCCCCAATTTAACTGCTCCTTCTCACAAAGATTCTATAGCAGCTTTGACTGCCAAAGGTATGCTGGTTCCTGCATCTGGTAACTCTCCTATAATGACTTTACAGCTACTTTAAACACACAGCAATAAAAAATGTTTGTTTGACTTCAGTATATTTTTTTTTCCTGAAGCATTTTTGTCTGTATGATTTGTCTGCATGTAGCAAGCAACATGAATGTCTCGTGACTTTGAGAGGAAAAAATAAAAAACTCTCATGCAGTACTAAAGTTTGTAAATAAACTCTTTTCATTTGCCTTTTGTTTAATTATTTCTGCTATTTAAACTGTTTTAATCACATAACTTTGATATAAGTAAATCCATACAATTTTGAAATTCATTAATTCCCACTGCTTAATTCGTTAATTGCTTGTTAAAACAGACATTTCAAATTAGTGGTTGTTGGTTACAGAGCTGTTCTTTCACTCTGATATTGCAAAACAATAGCAGTAATGTTATTGATGTCCAGCTGTTGTTTAGTTTAAAGTTGGCATCTAAACATCATTCTTCGTGTATATACTGGTTGTTTTTGCTTATGTCCCTTTCATACTGGAATACAATCCCTGTTGCACTCTTCGTGGCCTATTAAAATGTGTTTGAATTGTGACAAACGTGGAAAGCCTCCTTCAACATGAAGACGATTATGATGCTGCTATGCTCCTAGTTCTCCAAAACAGGTTTTCTACATCCCCAAGAGGTTGTTCCACACCCTCACCATGATCTATTAGCTCACTCTGGGCCAACTCTGACTGAATGTATAAGGATGTAACTGCTCACTAAAAGATCAGCATACACAACCATCATGGTACCAAATATCACATTTTATCTTATTTGAGGCAGTGTAGCCAGATTGCCTTAAAAATCTGATTAACTAAAACTTGTATACTAGTGTGTCCTTAATATATTTAAAATGATTCACAACATGGATACATTGACACCACCTACGATCCAAATAGGGATGGGTACTGAATTCGGTATTTTGATAGGTACCAACTGAATTCCATCTGTATTACTAAGTGCCGATTCACGTAAAATCAAACAGTACCATGTTCCAGGACTTAAACGCATCATCGTGACACTAAAGAATGAAGTGGGCTTTTCTTTCAGGACTTTCATGTCAGCATTGCACGCAGAATGTGTAATAATGTCAGTATCTGCAAGCATGGCTGTTAGAAAATGCTTGTAGAATGCGATGTAGAATATGCTTACTGCAATATTCATGATGTGAAGTGCAAGGCAAGCAGTGGGAATACTTGTAATCTAAGGAAGCACCTGGGTAAACACAAGGTTTTACTCAACACTGAAGAGTGCACAATTTTTGATCAGATCTACAGCTACAACTCCTGCATTTAGTACCGTTAGCAAGCCTGCATCCATTAGCAACTCATCAAATGTAGCCACCAACATGGGAGAACAAATATATGAAACATTTCATTATTATTAAGAGAAAACACTGTGTAGTTGTAGTTAATGGTTTTCATGTTGAAAGGATTTGTGAAACAACTGTGATGTTACCCTACAGACTTTTAGATGTTGTTTTGATATATTCATTAAAGTTTATATATTGATAAATAAATATGTGAAATTGAAAAATGTATACACTTTCTTAACAAATTCACATTTATTACCACATAAACAAACATAAAGGTAGTGAAAATTGGTAGCATTGCGTACACATACTGATTCTCAGGTACCAGGTATTGTTACCGTATCGATTTAAATGTGAAAGATACTCATCCCTAATCTAATATACTGCTACTATGATAATCCACAAAAGCCTTGCTCCTGGAGATTTTTCTGCATTTACAAAACATTCATAGACTTATCATGCTATATCACACATAATGGGCAGAATGCTGCTTACCTCATACCCACCTGAGGACCATGCCAAATCTCTGCAATGACCATCTAAATACTGGCTATTTTTTTACATTCTAGTGTAGTCATCATCCAGTATTAAGGGGCTCTAGTGATGAAAGTCTCCTGACTTTTTCATTCCTTTGTTCAAAGCTAACTGCTTACCAAGTGGCCCACCAAGGTCTTACACAAGACCTTGAAAGTATTGACCTGTTAAAGTATTGAGTACTGATTCCAGAGTTAGGCCAAAAGCATTCAGCCATAATGAAAACTGTAAAAAGCAGCAGATAGTAACTCTAAAAAGGTTGACATGGTATGTTTGATCTGCCTTTTGCACAGCTGACAAGAGAAGGCATATGCATTATGTACGGGTGTGGTGTTCTGGTTTGCCTAAGCTAACTCTTGCTTAAGGCCTTTTCTTAGATCTTCCACCCCTTTTAGACCTGTAGACGGGACTATCCAGGAATCCCATTATGCAAATCAAGTTGTTTGTATCAAATATTGACATGTTATCTCTTCATCATCAGGCGACAGGAGGGAGAAAAAGAGAAGGATTGTAACTGTGGGTAATTGAGCCGTGTCTTCCCTGCTTATCGGTAAAGCTCCGGCACGTCACGGACCTAACGAGCTGTGGCGCGCCGATTAGTCTGATGGGAAAGTCGAACGTGAAACGCCTCTGTCTTTTTTTTTTTTTCTTTTTGCCATGGATATTATGAGCATCCCTGGAGGGCAGAGGCACAGCCTTATTAGTTCAATTCATGAGGGGGAAGAGAATTGATATGGATGAATGGCATGTTAAAGTATCCCTTTGTTACAATAACCATCAAGGCTGATGGTTTGGGCTGATGATGCAGCCCAAGGCAGCAAGACGACAAGCTGAGGCCTTGACCTGGATGGCAGAAGATACACACATTGTGGGCAGGGGGCTGATTACACGCTGCCTTAAACAAATGGATGTGACCCCCTTAACATTTAGATATGGGATCTTTCTTTGTGTTTGAGAGTGTGTTTATGTTTGTGTCTGCAAGAGAAATTGGGTACTTGTGGGTGTGTTTTTGTGAGGAATTATAATCATTTGTCTGCATTTCTATCAGTATTTGTGTGTATTTGTGTGTATTCTGCCCTAAGTGCTTTTGATAATCACATAGTGAATAACTAATTGTCTGTGTTATCAGCCTTTGCGTGCAGTGTAGGTTTTTATTTGTCCATTTATGCATGGTTATTTAGTGTTGTGCATGGTAATATTGTGCATGTCTGTGAATAATAAAACACATTACTGTTTATGCATGTGTGTGCGTATAAATGCAGTCTGTGCCAGGTGCCTCCACAGGCATTACACATCTTACACTTGTGCCACTCTGAGAACAATCCAGTAAAATAGAGTGAGATGAGAATCTCACAACATGCCAGTTTGATTTGTACCCCTTGCTATCAAAGAATGCTAATTAAAATCATAGTTTGCATATGTTTTGTTTTTCCTGCACATATGCAAATTGCTCAATTGCCTTTTAGCACTCTAATTAGGTTTATGAAGGACAGCTGTAATACATAATTAACAAAAATGTTTGCAAGCTCTTCTTTTCTTTAAGTCTAAACACAACAACTTAAACAAACTTGCACGAGTGTTTTGAGACTGCATTTTTTTATCCTAAATGTATGGAATAATTCATTTATGCCCTCTTTTTATCCTATCATAAATATTTTAATTATGCTGTTTTTTATTCATCGATGATGGCGTTTGTCAAATGCACATTTTGTTGGCTAATATGCTCAGCATTTCGATCTTGGTTATCTCCCTGACTGGAATGTATGGCATTTAACTGCATGCTTGCTTGCAGTTTAGATGGATTGAGTTATTAAAGATTGTGAAAATCTAAAGTAATGATAATAAAGCAAAAAAGTGGAACATGTATGAGTATTTGTACAGTATGTTGGAGTTGACCTCAGGGGCCTCAAACAGTGATGCAACTCTAAGACCATGATGACATGGAGTATGTATGTATGTATGTGTATGTGCGTGTGTGTTGGCATGTTTAAATACCCTTGTGAGGATATTTTTTGACAATGTACTCTACTTGTGTAGACATTTTGCGTTTGTGAGGACATTTTGCCTAGTCCACAATAGGGAAAAAATGCCGTCAGGGGTTAGGATTTAGGGCTCAGGTATGAACTAAGTTTAGGTCAGGATTAGGGGCAGGTATGTACCTGTGGGGTTAGGTTTAGGGTCAGGGTTAGGCTGTAGAAATTAATGGAAGTCAATGGTAAATCCTCACAAAGATACCACTACATGACGGAGCGTGTGTGTGTTCAAACATCAAAAGGGAAGTGGGTGTAAAGACATACATTCATAAATGGTGCAATAATTATGCTTTTGCTTCACAAAACACTGACTACTGAGTGAAAATGAAGGTTTTAAAAAGGCTCACATGGGTTTGGCAAAGAAAAAAATAAAGTCACGGCTGACTTAGAGAAGCTGAAACTTAAGAACATCCAGTGAAGAAAAAAAATAGGAGGGGCAGCATAGACAGGAACAGCAATAGTGCTAACTGCATGCCTGTTGGTTCAAATCCTTGTTTGCTTTCCTGTTGCTCCATCCTTGGCTCTCAGATGTGGTCATTGCCTCTCAGTTGCACAGTAATGGGAAGTGATGGGTGCTAAATGAAAAGTCCAGAGGAAGAGAAAACTGGTGAAGCTGCTTGGATGTAAGAGTAGTTATTCCTGTCATCTGTTCATTATGTTTTTATAAGTTGTTTTAAAGACATGTCTAATTCATGACCCTCAATGAAGTCAGGATGTTATGGTCACAGTTTTTCTCTGCATGTATGCCATTGCATGTACTGTAGATGCATTTGCATTAAAATACTTGCACATTTACATATTTGTGTGACAAGACATGTGGGTCACTTTTTCAGATTATTTATTTAAAAAGTTGCATTAGTTTGCATATGTCGCACATGCGATGAAAAAAACTGCTATAAAATTTTCCCCCAAAATTATACATCACTCCTGCGACAGTTTCGCAAGCTACTTTTTTTGCAAGAAAATTGCGACAGGCATAACAAAACCTTGTATCTTCTCTTTGCTGCAGAGTGGATAGAGTTACATGGTGGCTGTAGTCAACTGTGATAGCCAAGTGTTACTTTACCAATGTAAATACTTTTACATCTTACAGCAGAGGTCTGGTGGTGACTGTGCATGTTCTAAGTATAGCACTCATTAGCAGTGCAGCTACATGTTAATGTAAAGGCCTTCAGCATGCACAAAAAATACCCATAGTTGTTTGTGAATTGAAAACATCATAAAACCAGCCAACATGAGCTGCTGTTACATCCACAACTCTGCTGGACTCATAAAATCAGACGGAGCTTACTTCCTTCTGTAGCTCCTCTCTGTTTCTCTCTCACACCTCTCACAGCCACAGAACACAAGCGCTGCCCCCTTTCAGAAGTATTAACCCTTTAGGGCCCTGATTAGAAATAGATGTTAAAACACAGAAAATAAATTATCTTCACAGTGGTTGAGAAGAAATTTCCTTAATAGTTGTTTAATAAATTCCATAACTGATATTTTGTATCTACAAGAGTTAGAGTTCTTCTCAAGTGTCACAAAGACAATGATTATTAGAAACAACACATTATTTGAGGATTTTACTGATAATATTTTCTTTAAAACATATTACAGAATTATTAAGAAACACATGTATTTTGAATAAATAATTTAAAAATACTGAATTTCACACAATACTGATTCAGATTAGCATAAAAAAATAATGTTTCATCCATACATTCATTATCTGCTGCTTAATCCGAGTCAGGTTGCGGGGGCAGAAGCTTGAGCATGGAAGCCTAGACCTTTCTTTCCCCAGCCACCTTTCCCAGCTCTTTTGAGAGGATTACAAAGCGTTCCCAGGCCAGTCAACAGACATAGTCTCTCCAGTGTGTCCTGGGGTTTTCTCCCAGTCGGACATGCCTGGAGCACCTTCCCAGGGAGGCATCTTTACCAGATGCCCGAACCACCTCAACTGGCTCTTCTCAATGTGGAGTAGCAGCAGCTCTACTCTTGAGTCTCTTCTGGATAACTGAACTTTTCACCCCATCTCTAAGGGAGAGTCCAGCCACCCTGCGGAGAAAACTAATTTTGACTTCCCGTATCCGCAATCTCAAACTTTCAAACTACCCAGAGTTCGTGGCCATAGGTGAGGGTAGGAATGTAGACCGACCGGTAAACAGATACAAGAGTATCCCTCTTCACCACAACAGTCCGGTACAGAGTCTATCTATAACAAAAGATAAACTGAGCTCATGAAAGACATCAAAGAAACCAAACTGAACTCAGGCAAAATTGTAAACCAACTAGCTACACAAGCAAACATAACTGACCTTCCAAAGAAATGAATGCATTCAGGAGGCTGGACCTCCATGTCCTTAACCTCTTAACATACACCGGCGCGCCGTTTTTACTTTCGTTTCACTTTAAAGCGCTCTGCACGGTTTCTACAGCAACGTATTCAAAGCCCA
>JAVKLF010000042.1:17770271-17782415 GCA_034783495.1 Millerichthys robustus
TTAACATCAGTCTGTGATTCAGATATTTTTAGGCCAGCAGAGAAGGCCTTGCAGGCCCTGACGGCCCACCACTGGTAGGATGACACTCAGCTAATACTTTGCTAAATTTTAGCTATATATCTTTAAAAATGTGTATGCTAATTTTGCTTAGCTGTGGTGGCCAATTTACATGCGTTTGACTTCAATGGTTAATTAATTGTCCATGTACATCATGAATTACTTTGAGTTTATTTAAAATATGTTTGTCGTTTCATGAAGAATTGAATGTTGATAAAATAATCATTTGGCAGTGGCCAGTAGTCCACACCATTGTGCATTAAACAGAATATCTCAAACAGGATTAGTTACTCTCTGATTTGTGAGGGTTTTTTTCATGTAAATCACTCCCTGCTCACACACCAGTGATGTCTGAGGAAGAGCAAGTAGGGCAGTGATGGGAAGAGTTCAGTGGTCATCAATCACCAGGGTCATTTAATGGCTGATGAATGAGCGACTCAGATAAATAAATAAGCACAGTGTATATGACCCACCCAGCTTTGCCCAGACTCCTGTGTGTGTGTGCTAGGGGGCCTCTGACCACAGAGACGGTACCGCGATTGATTTCCTCATTGCTTCAGTTTGTTGTTTGATCTGGCGATATGCTGATAAATTCTTGCACTTTGTCATTTTTTTTTTGCTGAAAAATGATACCCAAAATGGTGAGTCATCAATACAGCAGCGGATTCGGTGTCAAAAATTAAGCGGTAAAATTAATTGCCCTCTTATCAGCTCCTGCTAAAACATAACTAATGAGGGAGAGAATTATAGTTGCATGCAGATTTCTCCGGGGTTATTGAAAATACAAGCATTCAGTACACACTAACACACACCAGACAGAGTCTATATGTTTAAACTTGCACAGACTTGCAAAGAAAGATTGTATATTTGTCTTCAAAGTTATTTTTTGTCTTCCAATAAGGCATATTTACTACCATAAAGTGGATGATGCAGGTATATCATGGGAATAAAGAAAGGAACTGCTAGCAACATTTGAGTAGTTAAAAAACATTTATGCTCACTGCAAATACATTACCAGCATATGTCGATTTGGGATTTTATTTCAATGCCATATTCACTGTTAAACATTTTTTTCAAAATTTTGCCCTAATTTCTAAATGTTACAACTTAATTTATCTCTAAATCAAACGATGACAATGAACTCCCAACAGCAGCACTCTATTTCTTAACTGCCCTCACCTTTCTGTTTCCACCCAAATCCTCAAAGCACTCCACTCGCCAGTACCGCAGATGAAAATCATGCATTATTATTGGTGTTTTCTCCCTAGGAATAGTTGTAGTGACTAAGACTGGGCTAAAGGAATCAATGACAATGGATTTTTTGTCGGGCTGTTAGGTATTTTAACTGAGGTTCAGATAGACATAAGCATTGGTTAATGTGGGAATGTTACTTTAACAGTATGTATTTCCTTGTTTATAGTGTCATCAACGCTGATGTCTTAAAGAGACTTTACATTTTCTATGAGCATGAATAGATGACATTGGGAGAGAGAATGGTTTAGACTCTGGCGGAGCAACATGCTCCTGGAGAGATATGATGTCTTTAGATGCAATAAAGTTTTAAAAGAATACAGAACTGGTTCTCTGCGTATGATTCCGGCTTTCAACCAAAAGAACACACATATTTCTTTCCTTCAAGGCTTTTGTAGAATTGTGGGTAATAAGAAATAGGTGATGGGTGTAGATACAGTAAGTGACTGGGGCTGTTTCTTTTGTTTGTTTATTTTTTTCTCTATGCTTACGAACAGCCTGCATGGGTTATTAGTAACTCATCTGGACTCTAGGAACAGAAAATCAAGTTCAATTCAATTCAGTTCATTTATATAGCACCAATTCGCTTAGTCCTTCCTGCCATATGCCATCTCATTGTACAATAAAAGCTAAATCATTGTTCTGCACTAATTAGTCGAATTTTGCACAACTGCACTGTGGCACACTTGCTGTACATATATTTACATTTACATATCTGCATTTTTTTTGTATCTTTGCAGGGACTGCTATTAAGTTGCTTCTTAGATTAATAGCATTTTATATTCTTACAATTTATTGCATTCATATTGTATATTTTATTTTATCTACAACTACTCTGTGGTAGCTGTTACTGTGTCTTGTCTCTAGGCTGCAACTGCAAAGTAATTTCCCTGCTGGGATGAATAAAGTACTTCTATTCACAACAGATGCCATCTCGAGGCACTTTACAGGGAAAAAAATAAGTATAAAGAAAGTCATACATCATCATTGCAATTGACCCTAGTTATCAATCAGTACAGTAAGCCCAATTACTATTCAATGTGTTACAAAAGGTTTCTAAGGAAACCCAGCAGATTTCATCAAGTCATAGACTTTACAGCAATCCCTCATACCGAGCATGTAGCGACAGTGGAGAGAAAAAACTCCCCTTTAACAGGAAGAAATCTCCAGCAGAACCTGGCTCAGTACGAGCGGCCATCTGACACGATCGACTGGGGGTTTGAGAAGACAGAGCAGAATGCACAAGAAAATCAGATGAACTGATGAAGTATTATTTCCGATGTTCATGAAAGTAAAAGTTAATAACAGGAGACGGAGAAGGATTGGTTTATGGCAGCAATATCTCTGCTGAAGCACTCCTCCAGGAAGGCATCACAACCAAACAGAACACCAGACCAGGTGTAGCTTCTATGGAGAAACAAATAACTGAGAGAAAACAAAATATTAACGGTTGAAATAACAGCAAATAATTCAAATTGGAGAGTAGTAGAAAAAGAAAGAGAGAAAATTAGTCAGTTTGTCCTCCAATAGCCTAAACCTATATCAGCATAGCTACAGAAATAGCTCAGGATAACCTAGGCCAGTTTAGGTAAAAGCTTTATCATAAAGGAAGATTTTAAGCCTAGTCTTACAAATAGACAAGGTGTCTGCCTTACGGACTAAAACTGGAAGCTGGTTCCACAGGAGAGGAGCCTGGTAACTAAAACTGGAAGCTGGTTCCACAGGAGAGGAGCCTGGTAACTAAAGGATCTGCCTCCTATTCTACTTTTAGAAATTCTAGGAATCAGCAGTAAACCTGCAATCTATGAGCGAGGTGCTCTGTTAGGAGCATATGGAATAATCAGATCTCAGATGTATAATGGAGCTTGATTGCGAAGGGCTTTATATGTGAGAATGAGAATCTTAAAATCTATTCTGGATTTAATAGGAAGCCAATAAAGGGAAGGTTAAATGGGAGAACTATGATCTCTCTTTTTAACTCTTGCAACAGCATTTTGGATCAGCTGAAAGCTTTTACCTACATCATGTGGACTTACTGATTGTAAAGAAGTGTTTAATTATGTGTTGTTTAATTCTGTAATATTTTCTTTGAGCTTTTTAAAACCCTAAAAATCTGTTCAAATCTGATTATTTAGGTGCTATAAAAGTAAAAAAAAAGCTCTATAAAAGAGTAACGACGTGTTTTGTGTTTATACTCATTATATTGGGTTATGTATGTGTTTATTCCCCTGTTGTCTAAATTTAACAGGTCTATTGGACCATAAATGTAAATTTACATTTTCATCACTTTCCACTATGAAATGGCACAGTTTTTGTTTGTCTGTTTGTCTGTCTGTTTGGATTTTATAAACCCCTGGATTGATTTTAATGAAACTCTTTAAAAGTAATTATTGGATAAACATAGACAACCAACTAACTTTTTCAGACAACTTAACTCGAGAAGGCCACACCTAACCAGACGTACCAAACACTAAAAGGTTCATAGCGCTGTCAATTCTGTATACACAGACACTAAAGTTTGAGGTAGTAGAAGACAACTCACCTAACCAGCCACAGCCGCCCCAAGATCTGTTAGTTCTTAAATGTTTTCATTTGATAATTGCGATCACTTGCATTGATCGAAGCAAACTTTTACCCAAACACTCTTTTTACCTCAAATTCTCCCTACCATTTACAATTGCACTGTGGGGCTAGAATGAAATTCAGGTTTCAAGATGTCTGTGTCTCAAGATTTTATGGGATGTGTCTAAAGTGCAGCCCAGAGTCGTCGCTTGGCCACCTTCACTATAATCCTGCCCCCTTTTGCTCCAGCAGTATATACACCAACAGCACAGTGACCTCAGGTAGCGCTAACGATGGCTTGCTGCTAGCTAGCTAACCAAACATGCCTCATATAGAGATCCGCCTGAATAAACTCTATTGATTTTGTAAAGAGGAGCCACTACGGAGACATGACCAACAACATTTGCCTCCAGATAGTTTTCCTGGCGAGCAGGAGATAGTTTGGATTTGTAAACAGTCGGTTGGTTTCACGTTGCTTCCCCGGCAGTGTAACTGGAGTAGTGCCTCAACACATTCCGCTAAGTCACTGATCTCTGACTAATAAATTCGAAATCATAATAAATACCATTATCAGGAGGAGGAGAAAATAACAGTAACTTCAGCAATGTGGCAATACATTTTTGGAGTTAATCAGGTGTGGATATTAATCAAAGCAGACTTATCAAAAGCGCTTTTGTTGTTCTTTTTTTATTATTCGTTTACCACCCGTGGAACGGCCGTACATCAGCTGCCACATGAGAAAAAAAATGTTTTTGGTCCGACTCCTGGAAAACTTCCTGCTGCTGTGTTGGAATCTAATCAGTACTAAATTTAATATCACCATATTTCCGATTGTACGGCAACGTTCCAAAAACTAAGGCATGGGTCTGGATGAAAAAGCTCCTGCGAGCGGGCGTGATTTTAGCTCCTCCACTGTCTCAGGACAGCTACAACTGATGTTTTTTCATTATTTTTGAAATCTCAATTTATATACTTGGCTGTGTTTTGAATCAAACAATTTTGGCTGGGTGATTAATAACACATTTTTCTGTGGTGTGACAAACTCTGAACACAAATATTTGTATATTTTACTTTCACTTTCACTTTAAAACAAACACTTTTACAAAAGAGTGACCAAATTTAAAAAATGAAAATAAAATCAAAGTCCCAAAGTGTATGTACCGCACCTGCTGATATTTCTTTGGTTATTCTAACTCAAACAATATAATATCTTTTGTTGTGGCAAAAATGTTAACATTTTTTTTTAAATTAAAATAAATAAATACAAATTTTAGTGCATTTTTAGCCTTCAAATTGTTAAATATTAGAGAATTGATTAAAAAAAGATGTAGAAAATGATTTTAATCCAAAAACTCAAATTAAGATTAGCACTTGGTAAAACAGAGGACTCTGACCAGATTCTGGGCTATCATGGTCAATGTCTCACACCTCTCAGCAAAAGGTTTTCACAGAGAGGAGGAGCATGTTCAGCAGCACACTTCTGTCCCAGTGCTGCTAAGCAGACAGGTTGAGGATTAATTTGTTTACTTTTACTATCATTTGTAGTAACTATACTGTGATAATTAATATTTTACACATGATTATTACTCATATTAGACTACATATTTTTAAGTGCTTTAAAATAATGTTTTTTTTTTTTTTGTGAGAGCCACTCCAAAGTTGTTGGAGGGAAAAAAATAAAATGCAAAAAAACTAACAATTAAACTAACAAGTGTTTTAAATCATTATCATGAAATTTAATCTGTTTTAATCATTATTTTAAAAATGTAACTTTAAAAATTTGCAGTGTTGTTTGCCATGCTTATCTTTCTAATTTGCTTCCAATCAAATTTATTTAGCTACTTTGCTACACAAGCTAACATAGCAAGCTCAAAATAGACAGGTTTTTGAATAAATAAAAAAGGCGGAAGGAGGCAGCAAGCAGCCCTGCTGTGGAGGGCATTGCTGCAAAAAAAAATATCACAAGATCTCCCGGCCAATTAAAATCAGGATGTCATCATTCTCAGGGATTTGACCCACATGCAGAGACAAACTCAGGAGGCTGGGTGTAACAGAGAAGAGAGTTTATTGTGGGGAAAAAGGTACTGGGAATGGAACGCACACTGATCTGGTTTCTGCAGAGGAGAACAGGGGTTAGTTCCAGGAGGAGAGTTTGTGGAGTTGGAGTGTGAGCGGAGGAGCTTACAGAGACATAGCAGGGTGGAGCGGTCAAGAAGTGATGCCAGAAAAAAAAAAAAAAAAGAAAAGAAGTGATGCCAGGACCATGAGTATTCGGAACAGGTGAGTCTGTGAGTGGTGAGGTGTTCTGGGGCCCGGAGGATTTGCCAGACCAAGGAGCAGGTAGGTTGAATAGTGAGGAGCGGTACCAGTCATGGATGCAGAGCCGTGCGGACTCGAGGAAAGGTGGACGAACAGGATCTCCACCGGTACGGCGTGAGGAACAGGTGAGTGGTTTCAGGCAGGTTTCAGGTACTGGAAATACAAAACATATGTAACACAAGTCTGTCTCTTAGACACACGTTTTTGAGCAGGCCTGGAAAGTACCATAGAGAGGTAACAATCTGGCGGTGAATGACTGGCGCCTGCTCCTTCTTGTCCTGGCTCACTCAGGTACTAAATGAGCTGCACCTGCGAGGCAGCGCAGCTGGTGGCAATCACCTCCGGACCTAGGAAGCTCAGCAGAACTCAGAAACAAAAAAAACAAAACAAACACACCATGGTCCTGACATCGCCTCCTGGCGGGCTGGACGAGGTAGATGGCTGGGAGGCCTCAAAGTCCCTGATTAAAGTGGGGTCCAGAATAAGCGATCGGGAAACCCACGAGGGTTCTTCTGGACCATATGCCTCCCAGTCCACAAGATACTGGAGCCCCCTACCTCTATGGCGTGAGGCCAAAATGCTCTGGACAGAATAGGCGGGGTGACCATCGATGATCCGGGTGGGTGGAGGTGGCTCGACCAGAGGGCACAAGGTGCTGGTTTGGACCGGTTACACTTGGAAGACGTGGAATGTGGGGTGGATTTTCAGGGATGCGGGAAAGGGAAGGCGAACTGTGGTGGGGCTGATGATTGACAGGATATCGAAGGGACCAATAAACCTAGGGGACAGCTTACGGGACATGGATTGTAGAGGGATGTTTTGAGTATACAACCAAACCTTTTGTCCAGGTGAGTATGTGGTGTATGTGGAAGCTGGTCTGCGTTTGTGGTCGGCGACTCTCTTGTTTTGTGCTGTGGTGCGGTTGAGGGCGTTGATGGTTTGTGTCCAGATGTTTCTGCAATGGCTGATTTGATGGTGGACAGAGGTGACTGAAATCTCCTTCTCCTCGGATGGGAACAGGGGAGGCTGGTAACCTAGGGAGACTTCATAGGGAGACAAACCAGTGGCAACAGACACATGGGAATTATGAGCATACTCTACCCAAGGGAGGTGCTGTTTCCAGTCGGTGGGATTGTTTGATGTCAAGCAGTGGAGTGTGGCCTCGACCTCTTGATTGAACTGCTCGACCTGGCCGTTAGACTGAGGGTGATAGCCCGAGGTCAGACTAACCTTACTGCCTAGAGCGGCGCAGAAATGCCTCCACACTTGTGAGGTGAACTGTGGTCCTCGGTCTGACAGGATCTCCATAGGTATGCCGTGGAGCCGAAAAACATGTTTTACCAACAGCCGGGCTGTCTGGAGGCCTGAGGGGAGTGACCTGAGGGAGACTAGATGGCATGCCTTGGAAAATCGATCAATAATAGTTAGAATGGTGGTCATACCTTGCGATGTTGGGAGACCTGTGACGAAGTCATTGGCGATTTGAGACCAGGGTCTCTTGGGGATGTTGAGCGGTTGAAGGAGTCCGGATGGTGGTTGTGTGCTGGTTTTGTTGCGTGAACAGACAGAGCAGGCTTGGACGTACTCCTTGACATCTTTGTGAACACTGGGCCACCGGAACCTACGGGTGATGAGGGCTATGGTCCGACTGGAACTGGGGTGGCATGAAAAATGAGCGGTGTGGAACCAATGGATGAGTTGAGAGTGGGTGGAAACAGGGACAAACAGGGTGGACTGTGGCTGGGTTGGGGGTCCGGGTCGGATTGGAGTGCTCTCTTTACAATGTCCTTGATCTCCCAGGTTACCGAGCCGATGACACACTGGGGAGGCAGGATGGGTGCAGGTTCGGAAGGAGTGTCGTCCGAGGAGAACTGACGAGACAGGGCATCCGGTTTGGTGTTCTTGGAACCTGGGCGGTAAGTAATGGACAGGTGAAAATGGGAGAAAAACAGTGACCAGCGGGATTTACGGGGGTTAAGGCGTTTAGCAGACTGAAGGTACAAAATGTTGCGGTGGTTGGTCCAGACAAGGATGGGATGTTCCGCCCCCTACAGCCAATGACACCATTCCTACAGGGCCATTTTGATGGCAAGAAGTTCTCGGTCCCTGACATCATAGTTTCTCTCAGGGGGTGTGAGTCGTCTGGAGAAAAAAGCAAAGGGATGGATGATGTTGTCTGTCTCAGACTGCTGAGACAGCACAGCCCCTACCCCCAGGTCAGAGGCGTCAACCTCTAAAAAAAACTGTCTGTGTGGGTCAGGTTGGATGAGAACCGGAGCGGAGGTGAAGCAGTCCTTAAGCCTCTGGAAGGCAGTTGCGGCTTCAGGGGTCCAGCAAAATGTCCTTTTGTCGTATGTGAGAGCTGTGAGGGGTGCTGCTACCTGACAGTAGTTGCGCACAAAGTGTCGGTAGAAATTGGCGAAGCCCAGGAAGCGTTGAAGTTGCTTGCGGGTCTCTGGTACAGGACATTCGGTCACCACCTTTATTTTCTTGGGATCAGCTCGCATCTGCCCCCCCTCAAAGATAAACCCCAAGAAAGAGACAGTAGCCTTACTGAACGCACATTCCTCTGCCTTGACATAAAGGTGGTTCTGCAAAAGTCTTTCAAGGACTAGACGGACATGGCAGCGGTGCTCTTGGGGGTCCTTAGAAAAAAGTCAAAATATCATCCAGGTATACAAACACAAAAATATTCAAAAAGTCACGGAGGACATCGTTAATCATGGCCTGGAAAACTGATGGTGCATTACATAACCCGAATGGCATGACCAGGTATTCAAACTGCCCATGGGAGTCCCAAACACCGTTTTTCACTCGTCCCCTTTGCGGATTCGGATAAGTTGTGTAGGTGTTACGGAGGTCTAACTTTGTGAAGACCTGGGCTCCATGAAGGGTCTCAAATGCTGATGCTAGAAGGGGTAGCGGGTACCTGTTCTTGGTGGTAATTTGGTTCAGGCCCCTGTAGTTGATGCACGGGTGGAGCGAACCATCCTTCTTGCCCACAAAGAAGAAGCTTGCTCCCAGGGGTGAGGAAGAGGGACGGATGATGCCAGCCTGCAACGACTCACTGATGTACTGCTCCATCGCCCCTCGTTCCTTATGGGAGATGTTAAAGAGATGACTGGAAGGCAGAGGGGTGTCAGGTAGCAGATTGATGGCACAGTCGTACGGACTAGGAGGAGGTAGGGAGCAGGCCTTATCCTTGGTGAAGACATTTCCCAGGTCGTGGTACTCCGCCGGGACTCTGCTGAGATCAGGGGGTTCAAAATACGACAGTTTCTCAGGGACGTACCTGTTAGGAAGGGCTGACTGCAGACAGGTCTCATGGCAGCTAGGGGCCCATATTTCGACCGTTCCTTGGTCCAAATTTATGTGGGGGCCATCTGAGCCAGTCATAACCCAGAATGACTGTGGGCTGGGAAGAAGAAAATACTAAAAATGTTAGCTCCTCGTGATGATTTGCCGAGATGACTAACCTTAGGGAGGCGGTTTGGTGTGTAATCTGCGGGAGAGGCCTGCCATCCAGGGCGGTTGTGTGTAGAGTACTGGGTAGAGGGTGCATCTCGAGCTTACACTGCTGTACCAGGGACTGAGCAATGAGCGAGTGCCCACAACCAGAGTCAATCAGTGCTCCGATGGAGAGGCAGCCTCCCTGAAACAACAGCGTGGCTGGCAAGAAATGTTGGGGATCATGAGGGTTTTTCTGGTCCGTGAGTTTCCCCGAGTTTACTGACGGACCCGATTGGGGGGCAGCTGGCGAATCCCTTCTTGGCAGGCTGCGAGGAAGTGCCTTGTGGCTCCACAATACAAACACTGATTACTTGCTCAGCGTCTCTGTCGCTCCTCTGGGGTCAGGTGAGTTTGTCCCAGTTGCATGGGTTCGGGTCCCCTTGGCGGACTAGGTGGCAGTGGTGCATCTCTAGGCGGTTTAGGTGGTGTGGTGGATGTGGTGTGTCGGGTCTTACGTACCTTTGCTCACAGTCGGTTGTCTACTCTAATTGCTAGAGTGATAAATTTGTCTAATGAGTCCGGCTCATCCAGTAACATCATCTCCTCCTTCACAGAGACATTCAGGGCTTGAAAAAATGCACTCTTAAGAGCGCTGAGACCCCAACCAAGCGCTGCGGCGTGAGTGCGGAAGTCGATAGAAAAGTCTGCCACAGATTGTTGTCCTTGCTTTAGGCTCCACATCTTCGGCGATAAGCTGGTGGGATCGAGCTCCTGGCCAAAGTTATTCTTAAACTCACAAATAAACTCCTGCAGAGAAACACCATAGTGAGGGTAAGTCTGAAAGCGCACTTCGGCCCATTGAAGTGCCTTTCCGGTAAACAAACTGAGGATATACGATATCCAGCAATCATCGTTGGGGAAACTGTGTGGGGCACTGTTGAAAATAACGGAGCATTGCAACAGGAAACTCCCACATCCACCCATCTCACATGAAAACTTCACCGGGGTAGGTAAATGTATACCTGGGCCGGAAGGAGAGAATACCCGTAGTGGTGGAGCGAGCTGAGGTCGAGCACTATCTCCATCTAGTGGACAATCACTACCCAGACGGGGAGGCAGAAGAAGCACTCTAATGGTTGCGGTGAGCTGCTCCACAGCGGCATTGGAAGCCGCCTGCTGTTCTGCGAGGGATTGCAGAAAAGCCTCGTGGGTCTGGATGGTGGCTGTGGCCCCTGCAAGTTCCCTCCTGAGCATCTCTGTGGTGTATGTTTGGCCAGATAGTTCTGTCATCATTCTCAGGGATTTGACCCACATGCAGAGACAAACTCAGGAGGCGAGGTGTAACAGAGAAGATAGTTTATTGTGGGGAAAAGGGTACTGGGAATGGAACACACGCTGATCTGGTTTCTGCAGAGGAGAACAGGGGTTAGTTCCAGGAGGAGAGTTTGTAGAGTTGGAGTGTGAGCGGAGGAGCTTACAGAGACATAGCAGGGTGGAGCGGTCAAGAAGTGATGCCAGGACCGCGAGTAATCGGAACAGGTGAGTCTGTGAGCGGTGAGGTGTTCTGGGGCCCGGAGGAATTGCCTGACCGAGGAGCAGGTAGGTTGAATAGTGAGGAGCGGTACCAGTCATGGATGCAGAGGAGCCGTGCGGACTCGAGGAAAGGTGGACGAACAGGATCTCCACCGGTACGGCGCATGGAACAGGTGAGTGGTTTCAGGTACTGGAAAAACAAAACCTATGTAACACAAGTCTATCTCTTAGACACACGTTTTCGAGCAGGCCTGGAGAGTACCATAGAAAGGTAACAATCTGGCGGTGAATGACTGGCGTTTGCTCCTTCTTATCCTGGCTCACTCAGGTACTAAATGAGCTGCACCTGCGAGGCAGCGCAGCTCTGGACCTAGGAAACTGCAGAACTCAAAAACAAAACAAACACACCATGGCCCTGACACAGGAGATATGATTTAATACAATGTTTAAAACCTGTTAGTTAATAATATTTTTTATGCTCAACAAATGTGATAATTATTGAATAGTGAATAAAAGTAAGAAAAAAACATTCTAAAATTTTGTTTCTTTACCTATTCCGTAGCATTGTTTGTGGGTTTGGAAGACAGAAGCTAATGCTGTTTAGGTAGGCCATGCCATGGAAAAATTTGAGAACCCCTGCTTTAAATGTAATGTTGGAGCCAATTGCTCTGTTCTGCAGTTAAGAAGTGTTTATTTGTTTTAGGACTTTTTTAAAGTGTTCACTAATGTTTTGACATTTAAATTATTTATCCAGGAGCAGTCAGCAAATTGAATTATCAGAATCAAACATATGTTTTCCATCCATCCATCCATTATCTCCCGCTTAATCCGAGTCGGGTCCCGGGGGCAGCAGCTTGAGCAGGGAAGCCCAGACCTCTCTTTCCCCAGCCACCTTTTCCAGCTCTTCTGGGAGGATTCCAAGGCGTTCCCAGGCCAGCCGAGAGACATAGTCTCTCCAGCGTGTCCTGGGTC
>JAVKLF010000042.1:17799657-17809673 GCA_034783495.1 Millerichthys robustus
TGTGTGTGTGTGTGTGTGTGTGTGTGTGTGTGTGTGTGTGTGTGTGTGTGTGTGTGTGTGTGTGTGTGTGTGTAATGCATTGTATAGAAGCATGTCAATAAACTTTTCTTAACCTGTCTTAACCTAAAGCAGTTTACCTGGAGTTGAGTTGAAAAGTAAAACTGCACTTCTGAACCATTCTTTGTCTCCCTGAAAAAGCAGAAAGTGTGGTAGAGGTTGTAGTAGGAAGAGCAGTTCTTCATCTAAGTCGACAGAACGAGACCAAAAGAAAGAGACTGGGGAAAAAAAGATTAAGACGGTAGATGTTGAATTAACCTGCTTGTGATTGTTCTCTGTCAGAGTGGCACCCGGGCTATCAGCAAGAGGCAAATTGACTGTGATGGCCTTTCCCGCTGTTCCCCCTTTGAAAGACATAGATCAAACGCACCCAATCATGGGCCCTTGTAGCCCCTTATACCCGATTGATTGACACCCGAACGTCTTTGACGTTGTTCTGTCTTTCCATATCGCTTTCTCCCCTCCTCATTCTCGCTCCCTCTTCCTTTTTTATTTAGCGTTGCACTTCGAATTAAAGACTTTCTCAAGGATGAAAGCAGAGGTCCTTTGCAAGTGAAGGAAAAGGGGGCATTAGATCCAGCAAGTGATGGAGAGGAATGATGATTAGAATATGAGCGCCAGAAAGAAGAAAAAAAGAGAGGAGGTTAGATATGTGAGGAGAAAAATGTTGCTGACAAGAGAAGTTTTAATAAAACAGTAATGACAATTGTGATCTATGTGAGATATGCAGAGATAGGCAAGAGCAAAGTTGCAACGCATGTGTGAATTCACCATAGATAGAGCAGAAGGATAACTAGCACTATAAGTACATCAGTGTTTTGTTAATTTGGGAAACAACTCTTCAGTTGTAACTTTGTAGTTGATTAAATAGTTGAAACAGCTATGCTGTTGGATGTCTTTATTCTTTGCTTCTTCCACAACGGACATCTGTTTTTGTTGGGCTTTAATGTCAAATTTGCCAACAAAATTTTGAAACAGAAGCAGGTGAGACGTCACCATTAGCTTTGTTTGTGCTTCTTTACTACACTATTTTTAACTGTAAAACATGTTTCTAATTTACAACCCGGTTATAAACTTACACCTCAAAGGCATTAAGCTCAAATGTGTTGTGATTAGCTAACTGTTTCAGAGACTCTGATTTTTAGTGCCTAAAATGATAAAACAAAAAGCTAAATGTCTTGAAGGGATTGTTGTTTCTTTATGCAGATTATATTTTCCACATTATTGGGTGATGGATAGCCAGTTCAGAGAGCCAGAGGAGGCCTGGCTTGTAAGTGATTATCTTAATACACAGTTTTAACCACAGGCAAATTCATTTGTTTGCTTATAGGTTTTTCTTTATTAAACAAATCTGTAAACATATACAGATTCTGATGGCTTTTACTTACGTTATGCATGTCTGTGTCTCTCCACCGACCCCTCCTTGTATTCACCTTCTGTTCATCATGTAATGAAATATTACTCTTGTGAGTTTTTCTTGCAGACTGTGTTACCGCGGTATGTTGAATTGTGGAGGACAGGTGTGTATGTCATGCAAATGTGTCCTGCTATACTGAAGCATGTGACATTGTGTTGACGTTGTGAAAGAAGCCACAGATACCAGCAATAAAATCAACATCTGCTTCTAATAACAATGTGTTATATGTGGCACCAATTTATGGGCGTGTTGAGACGTGGAGTGGGGGACACACTATGCATCATGTTAAAAAAAAACATTGTTGGGACTTCAAGTCATCAACAGTGGTAATAAACTTATTGCTTAGTGTCACCTACCTTATGTTGCATTTGCCTGAAGGACAATAATGAAAAACTAATCTGTTCAGATTTATGTAAAAATCCAAAGAATAGAAATGTGCTGACGTTTTCACAGCAGTAGCAACTTAGTTTTATTTTGTTGAAGTTAAAAGCTAATCATTGAGAAATTAGTTGGGCATAAAAAAGGACAATTGTTGTATATTATGGGGGAAAAGTCCAATTTTAACTCTAAAAGTATAGACAAGTAAATAATTACCTTTTAGTTTTTAAATCTGGGTAAGTATGAACAATTTAAATCATGTTTGGAAAAACATTAATTTTGCCAGGGTTTATTTCCTATTGAATTCCCTATACTGTGTACAGCTAGACTTGTTTAAGACTAAAAACAGACTTGTTTGAGACATGAGAGTTAAGAAACAGATGCTTTATGTTTATCCCCCAGGAGACATTCAACAGCAGATCCATGTGTCTTTTTGGGGTTAGCTGATAAAGGAAAACACACACACACGTCAATTGCATGCATCTTAGAAAATGAATTCAGGGCCGGTCTGGGACGAGCAAGTAACATTTCCTGCGTAATGACCTGCTCCAATGAGCATGAAAACTCTCCCAACTGGCTGCATTTATCACACATCAGCCACGACTAACAGTTTTTTGTTTCACTGTCTTTTTCTACTTTTTCCATCTTCCTGGTGTCAGTGCAAGGACCTCCTCTCAGATATATAATGGCTGTTCAGAGTCTTGACTGGCAGGTCATGAACAGACTTTCAGCGTAAAAGGCTGTAGGTTTAAGGTGCATAAAACACAAAGGGATATCAACATTGTGTTTTTGTCCCCTTCAGTTCATCTCAGATAAATTTGTTTCCCCACAATAAAGGATGACAGAACAAACAGTGTTTTTTTCAGACTGGGTTAAAACTCTGCCTCTGCCTGTGCATCTGGACAACTGGTGTCACCATTGAAGAACTTGAGGCAGAGTGATGGCACATGATGCATGCTCCCTGGTGTTGCAGTGACACAGTTAGGTTATGTTTGTGCTTATGTTGCAGTGTTCTGAAACATTGCAGATGGCTTATGTAGGGCACATCAGAACAGGGCAAGAACCGAAATCTCTTTCTAACAAGCTCTATGTTCTGATCATGGCATTTAGAGGATAGAAAGTTGGCTGTTCAAGTGGAAGATAATAACCACAGTTCAGCTGCTTTTTTCAAACTCTAAAAATGTTTAAAATTCAGTTTAATATTACATTTTTTTCTATCTTAAGCAGTTTTCAGCAGCTAATGAGAAATTATCTTTTCCTTTAATGCTGTGGTACCAGTTTTTTTTTATTCACTACAACAATTATCTTTTGAATTGAATAATGCCTTACATAAACTTTTCGTTTTTAAAGGGATTTACAACTATTAAAAACAAGATAATATCTGCTATAATCTTTTTTTGAAGTTGTGTCTCTTTTCCGAATAACATGAACATACAGTGTGTTGTGTGAGTGACATGAGATAGGAATGCTCACTGGCAGAGCACCTCCTCCTGTATTGGACGGTGAATATAAGGTCAGACAAGCCGCTGGCTGCATTAAAGCCTCTTCCATAATTCAGTTCTCCTTCCTCTATTCAGATACCCAGTAGACATCCAGTTGTGGCAAACCACTAATTGACACAAGACAAGAGAGAAACACAATGGAAGTAGTTATTAATGAAAAGTATGTGTACAAAATAACTAAAAAGACAAAAAATAATTATTAAACCAGATTTAGAGGCAAGAGAGGACTTCAAATTTTCACTTCACCGAACCATGACCTGTTATGGCCTTTTTCAAGGCAACAGTACTCCACAGCACCAACATGTTTTCCCTGATCTGCACTCTCATTGGCTGAAGTACACTTCTGAGATCTCCAGCACGACCTTTGCCCCCTTTTTGCTGTGCCAGAGACCCTCATGCTCATTCTTCGCCTCTTCCCTCTCCATGTGTCACCTGTTTTGGTGGCTCTCCAAATGTGTCAGCGTCTCTAATTAGCTACAAGCTCAACTTTTACCCGACTAAACAACCAATTAGCAGCACTTTAGCCCTGCCCATTCCCATGTTTCCTGATACAGTGGCCTATTAAGGCCCCTTATTTCTTCCCCAGCATAATTGAATCCCCTGGCTTCTCATCAGTGGGCTAATTTAAGCCAATGTGCAGAGTTGGTAATCAGACAGGTTGCCCATTAGACTATCAGACCCCAATTAAGTGCCCTCTTATTTCCACCATAACAAGCCACCATCACTGCCGCTGTTGTCGTAGTTCCACTTTTAGTGCTTCTTTTTGTCTAGAAGAATCTGCAGCTTGTTTGTTGAAGAAAAGGAGTGAGGAGAAAAGAGTAGTATGGAGTTTTGATCTCATGTTTTCACCTGCAACGAGTGGTGTTTTAGTAGATGTACTCATAAATGATGACTGGGCGAAAACAACTTAGAAAAATGGAACCAGAGAGCAAAAGATCTTTATGTTTAAACACTCTAGTATGCTACACATTTTACTTGGTTTCAGGGCATGTGTGCAAAGCTAAATTAGATTGTCTACACTGTGACAACTGTTAGAACAAATTTTAAAAAGTTATAGCTTCAAAAATTCATGGACACATTTTTATGTATTAAGTATTCTGGAGGGCCTTTATGTAAATTAAAGACAGTGTACTCCTTTCTCCTACTTTTTAAATAGCAATTCATTTTGCCAAAATCTAATGTTGCTTTATAATGCTTAAACTTGACAAATAGACTAGTAATATAAAAGAATGTTCAGAAAAAAAATGAATCTATCAATGTGGAATACCTTTCAGTTCTTCTTCTTCTTAATTTTCTTCCTGTTTGCCTGAGCTGTTTCAGCACAGCTGGGAGAAGCCAGCGTGTGAAAGAGGCCCACAGAGGCCTGTTGAGGACTGTCTTACCAAAGTGTGTCTGAAGTCTGGAGCATTTAAGTGGATGAGGGTGTAAAAGGTAGTAGGAATTATGCAGCTTGTGCATCATGGTGTCTTTGTGCATCTAACCTTGATGTTGACTCCCCATAGCCTAATTAAAAAGGCGAGAAAAGCCACTCTCAGGGAGATTAAACCTAAAAGGGTAAATTAGCACTCAAAACGGGTGTGGCATATTCACACATATGCACAGGCCATGAAATTTCTTATGACACCTGTGGAACAAAACGTGAAGAAATCAAGAAGGGTGTAAGGAGAAATAATTACCTTTTGTTTCTTAAGCACAACTGTGTTTTATGTATTAGCTGAACTAAGCAAAGTTTAAGTTAGAAATAATCTGATGTAATTAAGTTTTTATGTAGTTGTGTTGATGGATAAGCAGACAATTATTATTACTATGACAATGTACATATTTTGAAAAATTTGCTTTGGTCAAAATTTTATTTGAAATTGGCCACTTGTACTGAGCCAGGTTCTGCTGGTGGTTTTTTCCTGTTAAAGAGGAAGTTTTTCTCTCCAATGTCGCTACATTCATGCATGGAATGAGTGATTGCTGTAAAGTAAATGACACAACGTCATGCAGTCGCTTCAGGCTTGTCCAAGAGAAGTGAATGCTGCAAGTTGATGATTCAATGCAGTCTGCTGGGTTTCTTTAAAAAACATTTGAAATATCTTCAATAATTAATTGGGCTTACTGTACTGTGTGATAACTAGGGTCAATTGGAATGTCTGTAAGACTTTTTTATCCCTCCCTCGAGACATCTGTTGTGAATTGGCGCTATATAAACTGAATTGGATTGAATTGAATTGAAGAAACATGCTCTATACAAAACAATACACAAGAATCGTTGCAACATGTCTAGTTCAAAAATTTTTTCAACATTCTCCATCTTTTACCACGTATCCATGGTTAAGCTGCTGAGACATTAGGTCCAGGAAGAAAACCCAGACTTTCCATAGTGTTATTTTTCAGCTCCTCCTGGGAGATCCCAAGATATTCATTCTGCGTCTGCTCCAGGGTTTCTTTCCGGTGAGATGTTCACAGAAAACTTCCAAAGGGATGCATCCAGGAGGCATTACCTTTCAATGCACAGAAACAGCAACTCTACTCAAAGCTCCCCCTGGATGACAGGACTCCTCACCCTATTTCTAAGGCTGAGACCAGCCACCTTATAATGGAGGCTTATTTTAGCAGCTTGTATCTAGAATCTCATTCTCTCTGTCATGTCTGTCCATACCTCAAGACCATAGATGAGGGTTGGAACAGAGCAGGACCAGTAAATCAAATCGATGTTTCAACTCAGCTCTTTCTTCACCATGACCAACTCAGGCGAGACCCTAATTAATGAACACGAGGCCATGATCTGTTTGTTCATCTTTTTCTCCATCCTACTATCACTCATGAACAAGAGGGCCAGATACTTGAACTCCTCCACCTGAGGCAACGACTCTCCCGACTCATATAAATGTATGTCAATGTATCATAATCTCGTAATGGTTACAAGTTTATTCATTTTAAACCAGTTGAAAAGTTTGAATTTAATTTTCTTTCCCTTTTTCAGACATTTTTAAATTGTACATTGAAAATTTAGATTTACGTTTGTATCGTTAATGATAAAAATGGTTACAATCAACAAAGAACAACGTAAGTTAGTGATTTTAGAGTACTCTATAGTATAGAGTTTGCTGTTGCAATGACCCAGATGACAGAATTTGCACAGACATGATTTTAGAGTAATTTCTTGATGTAGTTAGTTTATATTAGCCTCTAGGCTGGCCTTTTCAGTATCTGTATAGATAGTAGTTTTTCAAAACACTCTGACTACATTGTATGATTGATGCTATTATTTTATCCGTTAAATCCAGTGAATACTTACACCCACAAGATTCCATGGGGGTGTAGTGTGCATGACGTGTTTTACAGCAGAACTGCATACACACACTGATGTCATATGTTTCATATAAACATCCCACATTTCAGCAGCATGCAATAACCCCCACAGGCTATGCTGGTATCTCTTTACAACTATCTCCACATTTTTGACCCTCTCAATCTTCTCTTTCTGCTCTTGTCTGGTGGTTTCTGTGCACTATGATGTCTTAGCATTTTATAGATGTTGTTTGTGTGTTGGAGGCGAGTGAGTGATGTCCGGGCCAGCAGCCAAACTCTGCCAAGTTATCTGTCTCTCTGTCTATTTGCTGCTGTCTGTTGTCTCCACTCTGTTTGACTGCTATCAGACAAGTGTTTGTTTGAAAATATTGTTTCTTTGAGACTGTGTGTCATTTGTCAGCATATTTCTCCAAAATCAGTAATCTAAGAGAAATTCTCAGCTTTGCATGCACACAGACACTATTTCACATACAACTTCATCTCCTATCTTATATTCTTTGCTCCAAGGACTAAAAGTGAATGTTTGTTCATATACAAGATTTTTACCTGTATGTGTGTGTGCATGCATGTGTGCTCTTGATTTTTCCGTTTGTGAGGTGTACAAGAAAATAGATCTTGGTTCTGTCACGACTGGGCCTGCAGGCTTGAGAGGTGCTAACGGATGTCTCTCTCAGCAAAAACACACACTTGCACAAACGCACACTGTAACAGGTCTGAGACCCTGCTCCCTCCTGGATGTGTAGAGAGGAATACAGATTTGGGTTCCCATCAAAGATAGTGATCAGGTTTGCTGTGGATTCAGAAATGCTATCTTCACTGGGTGGCTGAATTGATAATACTTCCCTCTACGCATTTTATTACAAAGGCCTAGTTTGTAAAAAGGTAATTATTTACTGTTGTTACTATCTCCCCTGAGCCATATATCTTCTGTTTTCTTAGGACAAAGTTCCTCCTGCTGCTACCAGTGCTGTTTTTCTTTCTTATTTTTTCTGTTTTCTTCTAGTTTTTGCAGACTGCCATTTTCACCATCTGCTTCCTCAGAGTTTTGCACAGGCAATCAACCTATTGACTTCTTCTGTCTGTTTAGATTTGAGTAAAACTCTCAAAAATTACTTATATCATCTATAACTAATCCATCCATCCATTATCTGTTACCCACTTCTTCCTTTCAGGGTCACGGGGGTCACTGGTGCCCATATCCAGCTGTCACAGTAATTTAAGATGGATGTCACAGCCAACTGATCTCAGCAAACACAAAAATGGCTATAACTCAATCAAATTTACAGCTATTGAGCTAAGATTTGGAGTGGTAATATCTGAGAGTCATTCACAACACATAAATGGAGCCACTTGAAATGATTCATAATTATTTTTTTTCAAGATTTGATTAAAACAGATGTAACCCAGTCATTTCTGAATATAACATTATCTTTGACATGAAAGGTGGAGGGCAATATACATTCTTTTAAGGAATGCTAGGGCATTACTTGTATTTTGTGTTCTTATAGAGGACAGAAAAGCTGAAAATGACAGTGAATGACAGATTAATCCCTTTGGGCAAATGCAGAATCCAATAGCAAGTACCCAAAATCTTATAATTTCAATTACTGTATTTATCATATTTATTCATTTCCTTGCAGCCAGGCTTAACTCTGTCCCTCTCCTCTTCTCCCTCATTTCTCTGTATGTTAATCTATTTTTCCCCCTTCTTTGCTTTTTCCACTGGCGAGATGTAAGCCTGCCAATCACGATGACTGACAGGACTCAAGTGGCCTACGGAAAAAGCAGCGTATTTTTTTCTTTTTCTTTTTTTTTTCCGATGTTGTGTCAGTGATGCAGAGGCCTTATCAGGAAATGCAATTTACTGTCATTTCTGTGAGCACGTAGGGTTGCCACTCAAGTTGACTGACAGCTCTCAGATTTGCTAGTTGAAGTGAAGAAATTTCCTTTAAGTTTGTAGTGTTTTTATTTTTATTTTTTCCTTATACTGTCATGGATTATTTTATCATACATGAAGGTACTCGTGCACTGAACACACAAAGACATAGCAGATAGACTAGCTGGGTTTCATCTTCATCTGAGTGCTTTGTTTCTATCTGACCTTGGCAGTTAGTTACTACTGACAAATAGCAATCATTATTTTGCATGTTTTATTCCTGAAAAAGAAAACAAAAGTAAAAAAAAGAGATTTGATTTGTGCAGGAGCAGGTATTTTGCTGTTGATGTGTTGTTTTATGTGCATGTGCAAAAACATGTTTGTTTTTACAGCTAAGTATATTATATTTACTTATTGTTGACATATGTGTGAACTTGTGTTCTCATCTAAATTACCCCCACATTACATTTTCCTTTTGGTCTGCATAGGTCTATCTATCTTTCATTGTTTTAAAAGCACTTTAAAAAACACATTGTATCTGGCACCATTTGTAAGATTTTTTTTTTGCATTGATCTAGTAGTGCCTACGTAAATGCGTGTGTGTGCATGTGCGCGTGTTTGTGTGTGCGTGTCAAGTATGACCTCCTAATCCTGAAGCTTATCATGGCAGTGTTTCACATTATTGATAGCTAGCAGAGATATCGACAGGCCGAGCACCAGCAGCTTTCAACAGTGCCAGCAAGCGAGATGGGACTTTGATATGACATATTGTGCGTCTCAGCACAAGCCATAAATAATTCTGACACGTTTTTGTATGCATGGGAAAGTCCTTGATTCAGCCTCCCATAAAAATAAACTTCTATTATGGAAGGTATTTGTCAAGTGGGTGCATGATGGATGGTCTAGCGTTTACCCCATGGCAGGACGATGGGTTATGGATGCCCGCCGCCCCTTGCCGGGGGTGGAATTCCACCTAGCAACGCTGACACCAGAGTAATTACTGCCCTCCTCGCCACGGCAACAGAGAGAGGGAAGTGGAGTGGAGTGAGGGCAGTGAGGTGGGGAATGTTTTATGCACACACCTGAACCACCCTTCAACCCGCCTTCCACAATGTCCTGTCCATGAGTCTGATGAAAGCTCAGACAATTGAGCAAACACAGGAGGGATAATGAGATTTGTATGTTGATCTGTTGAGTGATTGATTCAAACAAAGACATCTTTAGTTAGCCACACATGAAAATGTTACACATCGTATGTTAATCAATACACTGAAATACAGTATATCACTAAAAAAGTTTGACTCTATTGCTTTTGTGCTTGTAGCTATTCATCTACTAAAAACACACTTTTTTGTGCCATAGCATCTTCTAATTTGGACTCTCATAAAAATGTACGGGCCTGTTTTTTTGATAACGTGTGTGTGTGTGTGTGTGTGTGTGTGTGTGTGTGTGTGTGTGTGTGTGTGTGTGTGTGTGTGTGTGTGTG
>JAVKLF010000042.1:17884635-17899764 GCA_034783495.1 Millerichthys robustus
CCCGGCCACGGTCAACCCATCCCCGGAGCAGGCTGGGGGCGCCCTCCCAGCCCACACCAGGGACAAGCCGAGCCCAGTCGAGGAGCAGAGCCGGCGCAGCAACCGATGAGAGGGGCCGAAGACCCCCACGCTGAGTCCCCAGCATCAGTACGGAAGACCCAGAAACCCAGGCCAGCACAATGCCCCCCCCCCCTTCTCCTTGCGCTCCTCATCACATTGCCATGTACAGGCTGAAGAATTTGTTGCGGAACCCAAATATTATAGTAAAATATTTTTCCTTTTTACAGATTGAACATATTTTTTTGTAAAACACTGAATACTTAACTCTCTTTCTGGCTTTGGGTTACAGTAACTGAGGTTTTGTGGTTCTGTTTGACATGAGGGCAGCAGGAGTGTTCAGATTTTTTCTGTGACTTAAAGATCCATCCATGAATTCTCTCTTTCACTGCAGTCGTCCTCCCTACATCACACTTTAACTTGTGCTCTTCATCCCTCCCTACCTGTCCAATGCTTTCCTCCCAGCCATCTGTCATGTTATGTTTATGGGCCCTGTTGCTTTTGTGTCCTGATGACCACTGTCACACAGAGGTACCCATTACTGATGCGGTCTGATGAACGATATTACCAGAATGCGTTGCTGACACTTCTGTGTCCTTGGTTGCAAAGATACTGACTCACTGGCTGGTAAAGAATGAGGACAAGACAAGACCTGGGGGCTCAGATTTCCACAATTTTCATTTTCTTCTTTCTCCAGACACTGGAAATGCAGAGCTAGTCAGCATGATAATATTTGTAATCCTGAAGTGGTGAATAGCATCCCTGCATTTCATCTGAATGTATCTACGTAAAAAATCAAAATTTAAGATATTGAGCAAACACTTGGTGTATGCCACTTGTACTCCAAGGACTAAATGATTGTGGAAGAAAAAACAACAGCTTTCTACTCCATTATAAGTGCATGAGTATGAGAACCACAATGGTTGCATATTGTTGAGTTCAAGAGTGTAAAAAAGGATGATCTCTAAATCCTGAATGTCTAAATATCTTGTCTAAATATGAGGAAAGCCAAAAGACACAGTCGACTAACTAACTGATGTCAGCACTGTTTTTATAAATTCAAAAAAATAACAAATAAGGAGCAAATAACAAGGAAACGCTCAGCGCAATATTGCACAGTCAGATCACAGCAGTTTAGGAAGATCACTGTTGGCGAGATGCCAACATCCTTACTCATTTGATGTACATTTCATTAAGACAAGGTTATTAGGACAACTACCTTTACAGTACGTATAAATAAATAAATTCCATGCACTAATCACAATATTCCATCTGAGTTTAGATATTGTGACGAGTTGAAAAAAGGCAGGGAAAAGTCAAAAAAAGAAAAAGAAAAAAAAAATTCTTGGAGCCTCACACAGCCACTGTTTTTATTTGAGAAGAGCTTCTGTTTCAGCTGTGGTGTGGGTCTTTTTTTATTATTAAACCTATATTTTAAAAGGAAAAATTGAGCAAGGGTATATTAGAAGTCTTTGAAACATACACAGAAACAGCAATCTGCTGTCGCTGCATAACATGCAGCAGTTTGTATAGGATTGAGCAATCCAAGAGAAGGTGGAGTTTGCCTTGCCATTTGTTTCAATACCGGGTTGAAACAAATGGCAAGGCAAACTCCACCCGGTATTTTAAAAGAAAATAAGAAAATTCAGGTATTTTAAATAAAATATTCAAAATTATTTACCCTAAATGGAAACTTAGTTTATAGTACAAAGCACTAGATAAATATAGCCATTTAAAGTTTTATTGACAAAATAAAAAAATTAATAGGTCCTCTGGACAGGTTTTTTTCTTGGTTAACGTTTGTTATGTATAACTTGCCACAGTTAAATTTGCTAACTCACTATGTGAAGTCACTACTTATAACACTGAGTTTACCTGTAACTCTTCAGACTGAAGAAGTCTCTTAGAGACAAAACGAAATGTTTCAACCAACAAAAAAATGTCCAGAGGATGTCCACAGTGTGAGGGGCGGGGTACACCCTAGACAGATCACACAGGGCCACATACAAACAAGACAAACAACCATTCACTCTATCACTCACACCTAGGGACAATTTAGAGTTACCAATAGAAGGTGAGGCCATGCCTCCCCTGCCTCTAGTGACTGCACTTCACTGCTACACAAAATGTCCCATGAACTAGAGTTTATTTTACTGAAACTGTCAGAAAATAAACATTGGATGTACAACTGTAACTAATAGTTGCCACAGCTAACTGACCTTGTTTAAAAAAATGGCTTAAACACTATCAGTATTACAGATTTATTTTGGTAGCTGAGTCATTCACTTCTCAGCATACACTTCATGAACAGATCATATATAAACTTTATACCAGAGTTTTAAACTGAGAACCGTTTTGTGTTGAGAAAGGACAAAGTAATATATCCATCCATCCATTATCTATTACCCGCTTCTTCCTTTCAGGGTCATGGGGGTCACTGGTACCCATATCCAGCAGTCACAGTGCGAGGGGCGGGGTACACCCTAGACAGGTCGCAAGTCCATCACAGACAAAGTAATATATGTTTTGGTCAAACTTACAAAGTTACAATTAACACAATGTCTCATCATATTGCAAGAGCCATGGTCAATACGCATTGTGTCAAAAATGCAAGTCCTTCAATTCATTTTAAATTTATTTTCTAAATTTAATGTTGAGACCCAGTTTGATCTTTCCTTCAAGCTGTTTTCAGGCAAAGTAAAAAAAAAGGTTTTATAGTCCTTGATCTAGTATCATAAATAAAAGTTGCTCAAATATAATTTTTACCATAGTGTTTCTCAAATCTGATTTGATCCAAATTCTCCTGAAATGTGTATATATATACTAATTCTGCCTATTTTCTGCTAAATCAAAAGACATTCAATAGATGTGTTTCGGGCCAATAAACTCAAAGCTTAGTCAATGCACTCAATGCAATACTTAATGCTCAAATTAACATAAAATTTTATTGAGGTAAGTTGTACTTTTACAGCTGTGTATCATAAATTGAACAATCTGTTGGACAAAATAAAAACCTCATTTAATCAGCAAAGCCTGCTTCCCTCTAGTGTCAACCCCCCTCCTTTATTTTCTGTCTCTATGACATCTTTACCGGCTGCTGAAGCTGCTGATGAATTTATAAGCAGATCACACTAATAATTGTATTTCATAACTGTCAGTTGTGCGAAGGCTGCCACTGTGCCCAGGAGTTATTTGTGTCTCCACAAACCCTCACCAGCACCCCCACTCTGTCCAACCCTCCCCAATCACCAGGGATGGGCCTACTGTCTCCAGCCCACGAATTACTCAATCAGGAGGACACATTTACAGATGACACCTTTATTACAATTAATCAGGGGAACTTGATTAAGAAAGTTATTCCTCCCCTTCATTGAGACTTACACAAGTGGTGCTGCGGCATATTGTAATTTATGTCCCACCGAGCTATCGCGCCACTGACGGGCAGAAATGTCGACAGATTGCCAGCCAAGACACGTGTGGATGTTTGTGTGGAGGTGGAGGTGTGTTTGAGGGGAAGTGTGCATACATCCGACACATCCCAGAACACATATATGGTCACAAGCAAACACAACACACTCTCCTGTCTCTTTCTGTCATGCACAACTCAGCTTTGCAAACAGTTTAATAAATGACTTTAATTGGATGTAGAGATGTGCTCGCTAAAGGGAGAACTGAATATTCTGCTCCCTTTCTTCTTTACTTTCCTTTTTGCGCACACACACACACACACACACACACACACACACACACACACACCCTTGAATGAAGCCATCTCTTTACCTTTACTCACAGCTCCTGGGTCTGCTGTGGCTAATTAGTTGAGTGGGATTTTAGGTTTGGTAATTAGGTAGAGGTAGAAGTGATGGGAGCTTGGGGAGTTGAGGGGGCCTGACTGACTTGCAGAGAAATAAATCGGACTGTCTGGATGCTGGCAGCACCGAGCAGCAAAGCCAGTGTCCCTAAGGTGCCTGAAGGTAGACTACCATGCCACACTACAAGGGTGATGTCTTTGTTTTGAGAGTGAGAGAGAGTAATGAAAAGTGAGGAAACTGGGAAATCTTTAAGTATTTTATTTCCTTTTAAGTGTTCGTGTTGTTATCCTTTAATAACTGGAGAAAAAGATTATCAGTTTTTCCATTCAACTATGTAAACATATTCATCCTTGAAGTGAAATAAGCTTCAACATCAGCCACTGCAGTTGACTACAAAATTATGCTGATAGCCCAAATTTAAAGGAAATGCTGCAAAATCAAAAGTTACACAACAAAACAAATCTCTAGTTTGCTATTAGTTCCCACAAGCAACACATACCAGTAAGTTAGTGGTGTTTTAAGAGCATATCTGATGTAAGAGTCTGTGTTGTTGCAGTGTAATTCTGATTTAATACTAATGTGAATAAACCTTCCTCTCTTAAAAGTAAACAAACCTGAAAAAGTCCATAACTTTCTTTTCTTTTGGAATACTTAATTAAATACAATTAGTTGGACTGTGTTAAAACTGTTGACATTTATGTTAAATGCAGCTCGTCTTCAAATATCAAAAAATATACACACACGTATACATGTTCTTTATCTGTTCATGGGTCGTTCTGAGAAATATCAGTACAATAACTACAATTAGACACAGCAGATTTTTTTAATAGAGATTAATTTAACCACCACACAACAGTCTACAGTTACATCTCCAGAAGACCCTCTCTGTCTTAAATGTCTTGTTTACACTCCACACTGATTCAGAACAATGCCAGTTAGCAGCTGAGGATTTGCAACACAATCCAATTAAATAAAGAGTGTTGTCTCTTCAGATTCCTGTGTTCTCTAATTGGGGCTGTGACTGCTCACTAATCAGCGGCGGTACAGGTAGGCCCCCAGGAGGGATACCAAGGCGAGGCCTCTCCTGTTAATTGTAGAGACACCAAGCCTGGCCTCCTGCTTGCAGCCGGGCAAGGATGCACTCAAGCGGGCTGAATTCATACATCTGTGGCCATCATCTCTATCAGTTTATGCGTGGCTGGCATGTAGAAAGCTGTAACAAAACCTGCTGTGTAGTTAAACACAATGTAATGTCTAGAGTTGGGCACTATTAGGCCCTGTCTATACACTACCCTGAATATTTTATTTTTGTTGATATTGTTCTTCATTCACACAATTCTAACAAAAATGATGAAATACTCATGCAACACCAGTAGGTGGTGAGAACAACCATGTTAACAACATATCAAAATTAAAAGAAATTAGATGTAAGCCTGGTTAAAAAGCCTCCCAAAATATTATAATTGTCAGGTTATTCTAAGACATTAACAATTTCATAATTGAAATTTTGATATTTGCATATCACATAAATGGAATAATGTGAGTCAAAATCAGAACAAAAACAAAACAAATTAGCTCCAGTGTTGTTTTGGTTTATACGGCACAAAATGATAGTGGGCATACACAAAAACAAGCTGCTACCCCAATTTCTGAAAAGCTCCATACCTCATGTCTACACAATACAGCACCAAGTGATATTTTAAACATCTATAGACTCAGAAGAATTTTTAAAGTTTTCTTATCAAATTTTTGTGTGGGGTTTGGAGGTGCTAAACCAAAAGAAAACAGTCTTTGGTTAAAGATTTGTAGTGGTAATAGTAATGTGAATATAGCAAGCAGGCTTAAATCGGAGGCAACCGGACTTAGATCAGTTCTTGTTTGAAGACATTTCGACACCCATCCGGGAGTCTTTGTCAGTTCTGGTAGCTCGCACTGAAGAATTGATCTAAGTCCGGTTGCCTCCGATTTAAGCCTGCTTGCTGTTGCGATGACCCGGATAACTGAGAATTTGCACAGGCATGAATATAGTCTTAGTTTTTAATTTAATGAATTATTTGTCCATTACAATGTCTTCTTCTACAATGATAAAATCTGGTCATAGAGGAGGTTTCAAATATTAACTATAAGCTAAGTTTTGAACCCATATGTATTTTGAATACTGCAATAAATGTACATGAACTGAAACAGTCTCTTTTTTTCCAGCAAAAATGAACAGCGAATAACTGGTCAAGTTACCTCTTTATTGCAGAGCTGATGAAGACGATATTAGAGCACCCATATTTAAAGAATCACTAGTGTCTTCAATGTGTTATTTTTTTTTCAGTGTGGATTTTAAATGGCCTCAGTGTGTTACAGATTTCCTGAATGCAGCAGAGTTGCATGCTGTGGTCACACCTGTAACATATTTCACACTGTTATATTTGAGCAGCCACTTGGACGAAAAAAATAACGGGATCACAGAGCATGAAGACTGAAGCCCTCCCTGCCAGGAAGGAACAGGTGTTTGTTTTAGATGAAATTTCATATATTAATGCAAAACACACACTGCTGTGACATTTAAATAAAAAAGGACATTTTGTATGTCGTGCTCTGCTTTAAAGAAAAATATATAATTAATAATTCTGAGCCCAAAAAGCCGTTGGGATCGTAAAACACATTTTATCTGAATGAAATTTACAATTGTTTGCTTTTTATATTAGCAAATAATAATAATAAAATGTCAAAAAAACATTAAAAAGTTCACTAAACATGCCTTAGTTTTTATTTCAAGGGAAAAACATTCTCTAGCTTGACCCCTTGCTAGCTGGACTTATTTTTAAAAATATATATATTTTAATATGTGCAGCTTTGGGGCATGTGAATGAAAAGACTGATTGTGTGATTACTGTTTCTGTCAGCTACAAACAGGCGGTGAGATGCCAAGCACACATGGAGCAGAACTGACTTCTGACAGGCTTGTGCCAATGTTAAATCCTTATTAGAAAAACAATAAAGTTCATCATAAAATAATTATGGTAGATAAAATACTCAAGAGTGCTAAAAGCAACCACATTATGGCAACAGTTTTAAAATAAATTAACACATGGGACTGGACCACAATAGATGAAAGAAATTATGAAAATAATTCAAGGGTGAAATGCAGAGGTTTACGTTTGTGTTTTAATGACTGCCATGCTACAAATAATGCAAAGAAGTTCAAAATTTTCAGACAAAAATGCACATAAAATCTTACAATAATAGCCACTTTTAAAATACAGTTTTTAATTTAGTTTTAAGTATGTTTATTCATTAAATTATCAGCTTTTATTACTCATGGTTAATCAACCTTCTTATGAAAATAAAGGACTCTTAAGTCAAAACTGGGCACAATTTAACAGTTTAGCATTCAAATACAATGTATTTTATTGATTATTTAGTTAAATCACAGCTTACTATTACCAACGGTCAGAGGTGTTACTTCTACAATCACTTTGCCTAGATTTTTCCCTGCATACAAGTAGTCCACAGCTCTGAAAACTGACTCGAGGCCCACAAACCTCCCCTCCTGCGCCATTTCCCCACAGTCCACCTCACACACCAGCTCTCCTTTGGCAAACATCTGCATCATGCTGCTCACAGCCTCCGTATAGTCACTGAGGAAGTGGGGCAGGAAAAATCCCCGAATGCTGGCCGACTTCTGAAGCAGTTTAACCGGCAGAGTTCCTCCTCTGAATGGTGGGATTCCTGATGCGCTCTGATAGCCTGAAATGAAGCCTATCACTATCAGCCTGCCTTTATTAGCCAGACTGTTCACAGCGAGTTCTAAGATGCTGCCTCCGACTGACTCATACACCACGTCTATGCCTTTTGAGTACTCTTTCCTGAGCGTCTTAGCAAGATCTTCTGTATTGTAGTTGATCGGCCTGTCACATCCGATGGATTTAAGGAAGCCTGCTTTCTCATTGGAAGAACAAGTCCCTATCACATGGCAGCCAGCTTGTTTGGCAAACTGCACAGCAAACTGACCCGTTCCTCCTGCTGCCGCTGTCACCAGGACAGTCTCGCCTTTGGCCATGTCACCCAGACACTTCAAGGCAATGTAGGCAGTGGCACCACTCACCAGCAGGGTGAGGAATTCAGGTTTCACTGAGGGAACAGGCACACTTTCTTTGACTGGGACGACTGTGTACTCGGCGAACGCACCACTGCTGAAGTAGGCCACGGTGTCACCAACAGCGTAATGGGAGCTGGCGCTGAGGCCAAGGCCAACAACCTCCCCAATCCCCTCAAAACCTGCATCGAAGGGAGGCTTCATAGATGGGTCGTACCGGCCCGCAGAGTAATTAATATCAGAAGCGTTGATCCCCACAAAACTGAAACACAGACACAAAGAATTTTGGGTTAAAAAGTGACAGGTGCATCATAACAGTTTAAGCTGTAATTCCTGAGAATCCTGCATGAAGGTCAAAACTTGAGCCTCCTTCTTTGGAGGCCAGACACAAATACTCTGCTTCATTCTTTTATGAACAGAACAGTCCTGCTCTGACGGGTAAAGACTTGGATCACAAAACACATTGCTTGGTGTCATAATCTATTGTCTTCAGAGACACCGACAACAAACTGGACTAAAAAAAAAAATCACAGAATAGTTGCTTCTTGCCTCAACACGAAGGCAGCTGTTTTCATGTTTGCTTATGGAGGATGCTGGAAACAAATCTGTTGGAAAGGAATCTATAAATAAATTATTTGCTGTCTTTCAGAGTGGTGCGTGTGCTGTGCCTCATTACAGTGCATGTCACATGTGCACTTTGAACTTGTATGCAGGATTATTAAACCACCTTGATTTCACTTCTTTTCTAGCCTTACTGAGACACACTGTGGTGTTTTAAAGGCGAATGTGCAGAACTGAAAATACTTGGCATTGAGTTACCATCTATTTAAATATAAAAACTTAAAAAAATAAATAAAACTGGCACAAGAGAAAGTTTTAGCAGCAAAACAGGAGATGCTCAAAAATTGGTGTGAAGACAAAAACACACTTTCCTATGAGTTTTGAGGTATTTCAAACTGAAGGAAAAAATATTTTAAAGCCTCTATTTAAACAAAAATAATAAAACTAAATATTAAAGTTAAATCTCAATAACACTGTCAACTGTTTTTTTTTCAGGTTATGTATTATCTTTATATAATTACACACGCGCACAGATCTTAGCTAAAAATATTTGTTACTCTGAAATAATAAACAATTAATCAAAATCTGCATTCTTTACAGGAGACATATTTGTAAAATATTAAGTTGTCTATCAGCTTATATTAAAATTATATTTATTATAATTGTTGATTACAATAAAGTTATTGCTCAATAGCCTATAACCTACAAAAAGTGACATAAGTTTTCAACTACGGAGGTAGATGTCTAAAAGAACGTTAAGTGGTATTCAATATTATTATTCAAAAACTAATTTTATTTGGAGCCAAAGCAAGAATAAACTCCAGCTTGATTTGTGTGTAGCAGGTTTACCTTGAGTCGGTATTGTGGTTGTAACATAATATAAAACGCTGACACGGTTTTCAAAAAGCTCTTTGTTCCTAAATTATGTTTAGCTTCATGTCGTGTATTATCCCGCTGCCATCTCCTCCTTCTCTGGTGCCAGTCTGAGCCTCCCCACAACTTTCTGTTTTGTGGGTTGGTGACGTAGAGGAGACAAGAGGACAGAGAGGGAGGGAGGCAGATGGATTGATGGACAAATGAAGAAAGGGCGGAACTTGGACTAAGACCGCAGCATTTAATCCTTGCGGATTTTTGCCGTCTCGTGAAGATGATGATCACAGAGTGAAAACCAAAGGTAAACGGAAAGCTTTTTATGCAACTTCTGATCGACACCTAGCAGACTCGCTTTTTGGGTCAAGCAACTTACCGATTTCTGACGAGCAGCTCAGCGTCTCCCGGTGTCGGAACGGAAACGGTGTGCGCGGAAACGGCCTCTCGGAACCTGGGACTGAGCTCGGTGACGACCAGCTTCTTCATACTGCTCGCGATCGAGGCGCCTTTAAAATCCATGAAGTGATTCGAGTAGGACGTGTCGATGATCAGACGCCTCGGCTGAATTCCCAAATGACCCCTTCTGAAAAAAAGCGAAGCCGCTCGGTTGGTCGTCCACAAGAGGCTGGACATGGCAAAGTTCAACTTGACTGGCGAGCTTCGAGCGTAAGCCTAAAAAGGGGGCTCGCATTGCGCACGTGCGGACCAGGCCAGGGCAGCAGCTAGCTCACCTTTAAACGTCTGAAAAAGACGCTTTGATTTGTAGTTAAACTCTTGGTTCTTGAAGCTAAAGCGAGCACAAAGTGATGTTTTTCGGGATAAAAAAACGCACACCGCAGCTAGGAAAACACAGCAGCGCCCCTGACTTGTCGGGAGTCCCTCCCCTTCCCGGACACAACACTTCCTAGTAAGGTGAAACAAATCTGTCCACCCACCCACACACACACACACACACACACACACACACACACACAGTCCAACAAAATCAACGCGAAATGCTTAGATTTAACCCAACATGTAGAAATAAAACAATTACCATACTCATTTAGAACACTGTTGTGTAAAAGTGTGTCCACCTGTACCCAAAGCTCTTATTGGTGCTTCCTTAATCTTTTTTTCCTGGGAGGTGTGTTATCGTCTGCTCTTCTATGACTTACGGCTATGACTATTGGAACATTTAGATGCATTTTCTTTGGGACCCTCACCTTGTCACTGAAACGAACTCAAATCCGAACTTGTAAGTTGTCCTTTAGTTGAAGATAAAAGTTTGGGGTGTCTGTCCTCGTTTTATTTTTTTGTCGGAGGTTATAAAAGCAAACTGAGAAAGGGAGAGGGGGTGGGAGAAAACAAGACAATTAAACAGATTGACAGGTAGCTCCTCTGTCAGGGGTGACGCTGGTGGAGAGGGGAGGAGTAAAAATGTAGCAGGAAAAGCCACTCGATGCGTCTGTCTATCAGTTGAGACTGTCTGAAACAGCTTCCAGATCCACCGCCTTACATTGCTCCCCGGACTTTCCCCACCATTTTTTTTACAGAACCTCTTAATCTAAAGACAAATATTCACCGTTCGCGTCGTTCTGATCTAGTGGGGGGAGGTTTGGGGTTGGGGGCGAGAGAGCGAAGCTTTGGATGTTTGTTCTTCTCTTTTTTTTATCGCATCAACAACCACCCCGTCCTGAAAAAAAGAAAAGGAAAAACGCCAAGATGCGATAATGTGCGACTGAAATCTTTCTCACGACTCTTACAACGTAAGTAGGAGCGGAAACCTGCTTTTTCTATGTATATGTTTATTCGATATGGAAAAGGGAGGGAAGTAAAAGTCTTCGCCGGACTGCTGAGGCTGGATCTGGGCTGAGGTGGTGTGGATTGACATTAACCCATCTAATGTCTGCCTTTCTCTCTCTGTTTGTCTCTTTTAGGTGTCTGGCAAGAGAAAAGACAGAAACACGCGGATATTTCACTCATTTAGTTGGACTTATTTGTTTGAAATTATTTATTTGAGTTTCGTGCGTACAAAAACGCAGCAAACTAGTATTTGTACACCATACCACCAAACCGGACTAAATAAATAAGGCTTACTTCAGAGGTGAACTGAAACTTCAGTAGTTTAATGCTCATGCATCTTTTTTTTTCTTGCCATGAGAGAGACGAAAGAAGATGACTTTTGACGGGCACCAGGGTGTTTGGAGCAGCTGGCCGAATCCCCTCCTGATCGTTAACCAGCTTTCACCCAGCCAGTTAGAAAAGACACTCCAACTCTTTTCCCCACTTTCCCTTGCCTCCCCAACTTTTTTCTCCGTCGGGATGATTTTTTTTTAAACTGAGAGACTTGATTTGTTTGTAATTTCTGCATGAGAAGCTCCGTGGAACTTGACGGTCACTATGCCGAGGAGAAAGCAGCAAGAGCCGCGGCGATCAGCAGGTATCCCCCCACACCTCTTCCCCACCAACAACTTCTTTTCTGTTTAAAATGAAACTATCTCCCTTCACATCACACATGATGGCATTTAATTACTATCGTTATTTTTAAACATTTAAAATAATTCAGTTTTGTTTTGACACGCAATTAAACACCCAAAATGACTCAGAGATCTGTGCCTAGATCACTTATTTCGACTATTTTCTTTTTTTTTTCTTATGTCCTTTTTGCCAAGAAAGTTTCAATAGGTATAGTGAGATGAACTAAATGTCATGTTATGGGGACTTAAACTGAGTTTTGGAGGTTCAAAAGTGAATAATGATGAATAATTAAATGGGGAAAGAACGAAAGAGTTTTTTTTTTCCTGTTTTATTAGAGGATTGTCATCCTTGATTTGATGTGTGATTGATCGCCTGTCATGTGGCACTCTTTGTTCTGTTCATCTCTGATAAACCTCAATAAAATCCCTCCATGAAGGGAAGCTTTTCCTATCTCGCATAACCAAGATCTGACAAGAACAAAAAGTTAAGTAGACATTCTCCTTATACAAATGAAATGCATTCGCTGTAAAACAATTTTAGATCAATTTAAAAGACAAAAAACAACCCAACATAAAACCATGCTTTGTACATTATATTCCATTAAAGTGTAATCAGTATCTGAAAGCAGAGAATAGTTATTTATAGCTGATATTACCTGGTGTTGGCAGAGGGCCGACAAGGTTGACTTCTAGTGGTTTGGATCTGGACTTTTTTCCAGCCCCCTTCTTGTCTGCCTGCAGCCTTTAAACAAATGTAAATGAGTGACAGGGGTTTCTACCTCTGTGCTAATGAGGCAGAGCCTTTGAAGTTGGGCATTAACAACTGCAGCGAACAAAAGACAGTTACAGAATTTTAAAGAGATTTTGAAATATGAGGTGCAAAGCCGGTCGAACAGGAGGCCCAGCCGACAAGGACTTTGAACTCAGCAGGTTTTATCGTTTGGAGCAGGGAGTTGGTGATGATGCTGATGAGGAGGATGGAGAACATTCATCCGTTTGTTCTTCATCATCCTTTTTGGCTGTTGTGAATTTTTTTGGCCCTCACTGAGAAACAAGTGTTCAGAATTTTTTTTTTACTGTTTTTGTTCACGCGTTTAAAAAGAAAGAGTTGTTGTTGAGGTTTGTCTGAACATCTCTGGAAAAAGGTAGATCAGAATGCCTCCCGTTAGGGTTTTACATGTAGATGAAAGCATGAAAAACATGACATGGCCGTGACCTCTCCCTTTCTTTCTCCCCCTCCTAAAACACACAACCTATACCCTAAAACACACAACCTATACACAAAAACACAGAGTATTGATCCATCCCACTGTCCACTGAGGGCCATGAGCATCACAGGTTGTGATGGTCAATCAGAGCTTGGCAAATGGGATGTTTTCCATTCTCCAGTGAACATGGGGGTCGGTCAGAGATAACGCCCTCCACTCCAGGCTCCCACTATAAAACAACTAATGCACACACAGATTCATAGCAAAATTGACCTGTGGCTTCTCTAAGCTCTGCTGCTCAAAGAGGAAACATCCCATAGTGTAACTGTGCATGGAAATCAGCAAGACAAATAAAGTAATGATCTTTTTTTATTTCTTACTTCTAACTAGCCCAGAGTTTAATTCTTGATGTTTTGCATTTAATTTTAGGGCTCAAAGACTAAAAAAGATATCAAACCGGAAATTTTACAGAGTTTTATCACCAGTTTTACAAATTCTATGATTTAAAGTGTACCTGCATAAACATCTTAGGTACGTCCCTCAAATAAATAATCTTTTTCTTCTGCATTTTGCATATTTACTTTTGCTTAATATAAAACATATAATTATTAGAATAAAAGCAAAAAATGCAATTATAAAAAAAGCTATCTTGGGATTTTTTTATGGAATTTTTTACCAACAAAAAAATTGTAAGATCTGTTCATGATTAATTTTTTCTTGATCCTTTTTTGTTTAAACATTTTCAAACTAAAATCTACATTTTGAGAGTGGTAATACAAGGTGCAAAGGAAGTTTAAAAACCCGTCCGCAAGTTTAAGTCTGTATGTATTAGTGCTTTTTTTGTGACGCTTGCAGCCAAAGTGCTCTAGTAAACATTTACCTTTTTTTGAGGTGATGATGATGAAAATGGCAACATGAGCAAGGAGAGAGGAGAATGGAATGGTGCTGCTTTTCTTTCGAGACAGGCATGCAGGCTTGAATAGAAGAAGAAGCGCAGATCAGATAGTCGCTGCTGCTCTTTGAAACACGTCGGTTAATTATAAGACTGTGTGTGTGTGTAAAGAGTGGTTGTGGTGGCTGGTGTGGGGGATGTAAGGTTGCTTCCCGTTGGCTTCATTAGAGAGAGCCCTAATTATCTGTGAAGCTGATGGATTTGTGACAGGCCCTAACGATTAATGCTGACAAATTCAGTAAGGTGTCAAGTCCGCAGCTGCCTTGATGTAATCAAGTTGATATTATACAGTTCCTATAGCCCCCAGTGCAGCACCAACTCAATTTGCCTGTGCAGGTGACAAATGGACTTTGCTACCTGACTAATCATGTCTGGAGACGATACTTGTTTAATGACCTCAATGACCCAACCCCCCTGCTGTCCATACTCCCACCATTCTTATAACCTTGTAAAAGTAGGCCTGACCCACCTTGCCGTCATTCCCCTCACCATCTTGTGTCAGAATTTTCTTTTTCATTTTTATTTGAACACATTTTTTAAATTTATCACAGTGTTGTGATTTTATAAAAGTCCTGCAATAATTTGAGTGGAATGTCAGGGTGGAAATTTTTAGCTGTTATTAATTATACTACTATTATATGTTTGTTTTGTTTTTTTTAACTGACACATGGCTCGGACCTGTTCTGTAGCCCCTTGATGTATCAACACTCTGCACCAATCCCAGAAACCATTTAAAAAAAACCCTAGATGTTCTGTTGAAGTTTTGCTTTTTGCACGTGTTCGAGTCCCTTATCGCTAGTAAATCAGAACACATACTAAGTGTAGCCTGGCTCTGGAGCCCCCCCCCGCCTTAGCCCATTTCCTTGGCGAAGGCTTTCGGTTTATTCTGAGGCGGGGAACCACAGCACCCAGGGATTAATGATTTTGCATGTTCGAGGCAGATCAGATTACACGGCGACCTTTGTGCTCTCAGTCGACGATGCTGTTATGTGATATTCTCCCCTCAAAATAATCAACATGCACAGATTTAAGTTTAACCCCCACCTTCACACACACACACACACACACACACACACACACACACACACACACACACACACACACACACACACACACACAC
>JAVKLF010000042.1:17922347-17937053 GCA_034783495.1 Millerichthys robustus
GGAGTGATGAGAGGTCTGGGCGCGCACACACACACACACACACACACACACACACACACACACCACCACCACCACCAACCCTCTCCTCACTGCACCATGAACTGACACACACCTCCTTTCTCCGTCTCATCTCACCCTCTGTCTGTGCAGGGCGTGAGTCTCGTTCTGCCACAGCGTGTAGGTCAAGCGATGGCTTTTTGATCAGCTCCTGTCGAAAGCCATCAGGGTTGAGAGGCACGTAATGGAGAGCATGGTGACAAACAGAATCTGGGGAAGGAATAAGACTGCCAAGGTTCCTATTAAGGGCCAGCCTAAAAGGCCTCTACCCATCCACCACGCACCCCCCTGCCCACCGTCCTCAGCCGTGGACCCATTCCTGCACTGCCTGAATCACATGAGTGAAGGGGTGTGTGATTGGACATTAGTGCTGCAAATGACTGCAGTGATTGCCCCCTCTTCCCAAACCCTTATAAAATAAATAAAGAAATGTGTGTAAATAAATAGAAGGAGGGGTGTCGGTGGAATGGGGCCGGTGGTGGTAAGGGGAAAACTGAACGGATTCATTCCCATCTTTTTCTCCACCCCCCCAATCCCCCTTCTCCCTCTCCTCGTCTCATCGCCTTCCTGCCTTCTTATCCTGTTTGTTTGGCTTTGACAGCGGCCAAATGGTGAAGCTCCTCGGGCCTGACAGAGAGTTATATTGATTTAACAACCAGAAGACTCTCAGCAAAGAAAGGGGGAAAGCACAACAAATGGGAAGGGTTGAGAGATAGCAAAGTTTTGAAAAAAAGTGATACATTTCTGCTTGGCTCTTTGTAAAAATTGTGACGTGTCTACTGGTTGTATTTCATTTGGTGTTTTTACAAAAATCTAATCTCATTGTGTAGGAGTGGAAATGTTTCAGAAATGATCTGCACTCTGAAGTTGTCCTCATTTTGAGGAGCGCGGCTGCTTTGAGTGAGGATTCAAGGTGTTCAATGAAGCCTTTTTTTTCTTTTGTGTCACCGCTAATTGATTTTGGAGAACACAACATTTTTGTAAATCAGTTAATTGTACAGAATTTGGTGAGGTAGTGGCCTTATAAATTGTGCAATACCTTTTTTTTTAAAGTTTTGCCATTCAGTATTAGAATCTGTCTGTTAGCAAAACAGCTGATGAAACACTGGATTAATTCAAATTAAGTTTTTAGTAAGTAATTATTGAATGTAAATTTACAACTGAATAGCTTTTAAAGTTAGCCAAATTTAAGATGGCCACAAAGGCCAGTTGCTGTCACAAGTTGCAAATCTGTAATGATATAAAAATTCAGAGGGCAATATATTTGAAATAAGTAAGTAAGTCAACTTTATTTATATCACACCTTTTACAGACATAAAAAATCACAAAGTGCTTTTCAAAAAGGGAACATAACAGTAAAAACAATATAAAATCAGTGAACAAATTTTAGCTACATTAATCAGATTCAAAGGTGATTCATTATATATTAGTTGGATAGACCTTCAAAAATACTTTAGTTTGAATAAGAACAACAGTAAATGAAATGGATAAAATGCATCTTTGAGTTCTTTTAAAGCTTTCATTTGCACTAAACCAAGCATATTCTAAAGACACAAAACCTTTTTGTAAAACATGGCCCACCATCAAGTGTCGGCATTACTGCACTGACAGCTCTTCATATTACCTAAAGAGTCTACTACACACACATTTTGGTGCTTATATTAATTCAGATTTCTACTATGTGAGGTGTAGAATACAGGGAGTTCACGGACACTAAGGTAATAATTCTTGTTTTCTCTGTGTGTGTTGGCGGTGATCTTGCATGGCTGGTGGCAGTATTGATTGCTGCTGCTTCTGACAGTGAGACTGCGGTCCCATCCTGGCCACGCTGCCACCTGTCTTCTTGATGGCGGCACGTCCCCTAGCAAAAGTGACAGGCGCTTTGGCGCCCGTGCAGATGGCCCTGCTCATAGCCATCACCCACTCTGCAAACCAAACCGCCAGGGACGGAACACCAGTCCCTTTTCCACGTCCACCCTCCCCCTCCTTCGTTGCTGGTGTTGCTCAGTGCATGCTCGTCCAGGGCAAGAGGAGGAAGCCTAAAAAGCTCACCACTCACCACTATATGCAGCTTCAAGTTGTTGTGATGAAGCTGATGTGTAGCTTAATTTTTTTTTTCTTTCACTGATACCTCACATTTTGGCATCTTGTCTGAGTTGATGCAGTGCACTGAACAAATGAAATGATCAGTCTCACGCTAACTACATTTCATCACTAATATTATACGTTTGTGATTTGCAGACACCGCCCACTAGTTGCCTGTGATTTTTACAGATGTCTGTGTCTGCCAGTCTTTTGTCTGTGTGCTTTTGATATCTCTCTTTGTTGTTTCCATGACAACGTGGCAGGACAGGAATTGATTGACAGGGATCGTCAAAGGGTTCCCTGGCGCCCCGCTCATCTTCGAAGCCCCTCCCTGCTGCAGTCTGTTTTGTCACTCACCCAGGGATACTTCTGATCTGCTGATTCTCAACCTGCTTTGTGCGTGCGTGAGAATGTGTATGTGCTATAAAAATTGCCAGCTTCTGGGGTTTAGCTGTTTTTTGGCTGTGGCTGACAAGAATTATTCGCATAGGTAAATCCTACCGTATGTCTGTACTCTTATTTGTTGCTTGTGAAGAAAAAATAGTCATTTTGTGGAGTGGTTTGTATATATTAAATGGCTGATGTGTATTGATAGCCCACTCTTTAGCAAGCATGTTAGTGAGAGGCAACTCTCTGTACAAGAAGATGCTTTGCAGATGTGTTGAAGAGAGAACAGCACATAATGCTAATCTGCTGTGTTAGGGATTTTCAGGAGTTTTAGAGACCGTCTCTGTCTCAGTGTGTCAACTGGATTGAAGCGCAGCCAGGTTTTCCTGTAGTGCTCTCATTTTGTAGAAATCTTCTTATGCTTTCAGGGAGTGTCTTGCTCATTTGGGAAGGGACATATAAGTAGTACACAACAAACTTAAGGGGTAATGTTATGGTTTGTGGTTTTGGGTTTGAGGAGCAGACATCTCTGTGCTGTGAAATTCATGGGAAAGGCATAGGAGGCAAACTTAAAGAGGCACACATATGCGCATCATGATGCAGTCACTGTTGTTGCAGCTGCTTACCTTCCCCCACCTCCTCCACCCATCTCCTCTCAGGCAGCAGTAAATGGTGCCAGTGTATATATATCAGGTATTATGTCCACTTAGATTATGATGTGACAGGTTAGCGTGCCGTTTGAAGTTGACAGCACATCTGTTTCATCAGGAGAGACTGATACTGGCATCTAGGACACACATCTCACCATGCAGGAAGGAGATAAAGGAAGAAACCAGGGGGCTGTCTTTCTTGTCTCCCTGCTTCACTTTTTCTCTCCACCATCACCACCTCCTGCTCCCTTTTTGCTACTGTTCTTCACCACATCTTCTTTTCATTCAGCTGTTATCCCTTCCTTAGGCTCTTGCTAACTGGTGCTTGCAGTGTCCTCACTAGTTATCACAAGTACACGGATATATGGCAATTTCTTTCTCATTTTCATTTCAAAATGTTCTAATTTGTTCCTTTTCACAAAACATTAATCTTTGAGCAATTGGAAAATTTCTGCTTTTTGGTTAACCTTGTTTGTGTTATTGTGATTCTCATAACAGTGGTGATACAAATTCACAAAGCTGTTTGCCCCTGAGCTCTTTCCTTCTGTTGGTTCTGCAACTTTTATTGTTTTGCCAGTTCATGCTTATTATCTCAAATAGAAATGACATTCAGTTCATTAGAGTGGGTTAGAAAAATCTCTGATATTTTTCTCTGGTCTCTAATCAGTTGCATTACCTGAAAGTGTTAAGAGCTGAACCTTATGGGCATGAGGAGGGAGATGTAGTAAATGTAGCTCAGGGAGAAGAGCAAAGAAGAGATTGAACATGCTATCATGCAGCTGGATAACAAGGCCAAAGAGCCAGTTGTTTACTGGGGAACATGAGACATGTGTGGGAGAAAAATAGTTAAGAAGGAAAGGACAACTGTCAGGAGCTCAGTGAGTTATTTTTTCCTTGGAGGCTTTTTTCACCTCTGCCATTCAGAGGCGCATGAGTGTTTAAAAAGAAAAAAAAAAAAAACAGGCCATGCCATACAGACACATAGACACAAATATTGAATGAGGATAAAAGCCTATGTTCTCCTCCATTGAGTATTCATTTCATATTATTTTGTCAGTGGCCCTGTTAGTATGCTGTAAATTTTCTATTTGACTGAGCTGACCTCCTTTTTCCCCTCTCTTGTTTTGTATTCCAGCATACATGCCTGAGGATGAGCTTAAGACAGCCGCTCACGATGAGGAGGAGCACCTGCAAGATGATGGCCTCTCATTAGATGGCCAAGACACAGAATTCCTGTGCAATGAGGAAGAGGAGGATGTGGATGGAGGCCAGCCATCCAGCTACAGAGACTCTCCACTTAGCAATGGTACTAACCCTGATGCCGGATATGGCTCTCCCCTCAGTGATGCCAGCGACCGTCTTGCAGACTTCAAGAGTACATCCTCTAGGGATGGTCAGGAGAGAGAAGGCCTTGCCCTGCCGTTTCGTCCCAACAACGGCCTGTCTTTCCAGGACAGCCTGGCAAAGATGAAAGCTGTCTATGCAAATCTCATCTCGGATGCCTCTTGGTCTAGCATTACAATGGACATTATGAAATCTAAGCCTGGTGCCGCTGGCAGTGTCAATGCTACGCTAACAACTCCAGAGTTGGTCTCTGCTGCCTCTGCCTCCTCAACTACAACCACAAACAAGAACAGTGGGAACAACATGGCCAGCAGTCACCACAATAGTAAAAGCTCCATTGTCACTGTCAACCAAGCAACTAGCGTGAGTGTCAATACCAATGGCACAACAACTAGCTCTGCTAGCAACCACAGTGCAACTAGCGGCAGTGGAGGGGCCAGTAATGGCAGTGGTGTGGCCTATGACTGGCACCAAGCAGCACTTGCCAAAACTCTTCAGCAAACCCCCTACCATCTTTTACCTGAGCCTAGTCTCTTTAGCACAGTGCAGCTCTACAGACAGAACAACAAGCTTTATGGGTCAGTTTTCACTGGTGCAAGCAAATTTCGTTGCAAAGACTGCAGTGCTGCCTATGACACACTGGTGGGTCTGACAGTCCACATGAACGAGACAGGCCACTATCGAGATGACAATAAGGACAAGGAGGAAGATCAGGGTAAGCGCTGGTCCAAACCACGCAAGCGCTCCTTGATGGAGATGGAAGGGAAAGAGGATGCCCAGAAAGTTCTTAAGTGCATGTACTGTGGCCACTCCTTTGAGTCTCTACAAGATCTCAGCGTTCATATGATTAAGACCAAGCATTACCAGAAAGTGCCTCTCAAAGAACCAGTGCCAGCCTTGGCTACTAAACTGGTGCCAACTTCAGCTAAAAAACGTGCTATCCAAGAAGCTATAGTCTCCCCATGCTCCCCAGACTCTATTCATGCTGGCAGTGGAGGTAGTGTTTCCCTTGGTGATTTAGGCAAGGATGCAAAAGCTGCAGCTAACCCCTATGTGACACCAAACAACCGCTATGGCTATCAAAATGGTGCCAGCTACACATGGCAGTTTGAAGCTCGTAAAGCTCAGATCCTCAAGTGCATGGAGTGTGGGAGCTCACATGACACATTACAGCAACTGACTGCCCATATGATGGTTACAGGTCACTTTTTAAAGGTTACAAACTCTGCATCTAAGAAAGGCAAACAGCTGGTCTTTGATCCAGTGGTGGAAGAAAAGATTCAGTCTATCCCGCTTCCACCAACCACCACACGACTTCCTGTACCAAGTAGTGTTAAGTCCCAGCCAGTGTCCCCAGCTCTTTCCTCTGGATCAGAGGAAAAGAGGGAAGGATGTGAAGATGAAAAGGCTGAAGGGTGTGAGCCAGTGGAAAAAACAATTAAAGAGGAGAAAGATGACTCAAGTGAGAAATCAGAAACTGATACTACATCTTATAAATACCTTAGAGAAGAAGATCTGGAAGAGACACCTAAAGAAGGTTTAGATATTCTTAAATCTTTAGAGAACACTGTATCCAGTGCCATCAGCAAGGCCCAGACAGGCACACCCACATGGGGCGGCTACCCTAGCATTCATGCTGCCTACCAACTGCAGGGTGCCATGAAGAGTTCAGTTACTGATCTGCCACCAACAGTTCAGAGTGTTCAGATGCAGCCAATGTTTAACAGTGGACTACGAGGTCTTGTAAGTAACCCTAACTCAGTCATCCACTCACCTCGGAGTCCTTCCTCACCAACTCCCCTTAGAAGTAATGTGAGCGCCATGGAAGAGCTTGTGGAAAAAGTGACAGGAAAAGCTGCCACTGTTAAGAAAGAAAAGGAGGAAAAGTTGGTAAGCCTGGAACAATGTCAGCCCCCATCAGTAGTAAAATCTCCTTCTCCTGCACTGAGAGAGCATTTACCATCTCCAAATGACCTCTCTCTAAATAAATCATCTGGTAAAAGAAGTGCCAGCCCAGGAGGTATAGACTCAGAGATTATCTGTAAAAAAGAGCCCAAAGAGAGCCTTGTAGATGGCCACAATAACCATTCAAAGAATGGCTCTGAGGCATGCCAATCTCCTGTAATGAATGGCAGCAGTCTTGGCATTATCACTGATCACTCACCTGAGAGTCCTTTCATCAACCCTCTCAGTGCACTCCAGTCAATCATGAACACACATCTGGGGAAAGCTTCTAAACCGGTGAGCCCAGCAGCAGATCCGCTGTCTATGCTTTACAAAATCAGCAACAGCATGATTGATAAACCAGCTTTCAACACAACTCAGAGCAAATCAGCTGAGCCCATCAACCACTATCAGCTGTATGAAAACAATGACCAGCCCATAGACCTGAGTAAAAACAAGTCCACTACTAATACCAACAATAACAATAGCAGTTGCATGCTTTTGACTAACAATAGTGTAAATGGCAACAAACCCGTTATTTCCCTTTCTGAATCTGTCTCCTCTCCTCTAAGAGAGAATGCTCTGATGGACATTTCAGATATGGTAAAGAACCTCACAGGAAGGCTGACACCCAAGTCTTCAACTCCTTCGTCCATTTCAGAGAAGTCAGATGCTGATGGAAGTGCATTTGAGGATGCCTTGGAAGACCTCTCTCCCGTGCAGAAGAGGAAAGGGAGGCAGTCCAATTGGAATCCCCAGCACCTCCTCATCCTACAGGCACAGTTTGCTTCAAGCCTGAGGGAGACTCCGGAGGGGCGTTACGCAATGACTGACCTGGGCCCCCAGGAGAGGGTTCACATCTGTAAATTTACAGGTCTCTCTATGACCACCATTTCTCACTGGCTGGCTAATGTGAAGTATCAGCTGAGACGAACTGGGGGCACCAAGTTTCTCAAGAACATGGACTCATGCCAGCCCGTTTTCCTGTGTGGTGACTGTGCCTCTCAGTTCAGGACTCCCTCCTCCTACATCAGCCACCTGGAATCTCACCTGGGCTTCAGCCTGAAGGACCTGTCCAAACTGTCAGCGGAGCACCTACGGGAGCAGCAGGCTGCCTCAAAGGTGATCACAGACAAAATGACATTCGGCAGCCCACTGTCAGCCTTGACCACGCCAGAGGACGACACGGGCTCTGTGTACCAGTGCAGACTTTGCAATAGAACATTCGTCAGCAAACACGCAGTCAAATTGCACCTTAGCAAGACCCATGGCAAGTCTCCAGAGGACCACCTTGTGTTTGTCACTGCTCTGGAGAAACTGGAGAAGCTTGACAAAATGTAGAAAGTTTAATCAAGTAAGTCTGTGAGCTGCTAAGGGGAAAGACTGACAGCTGTGGAACTGACTAGATTTTCATTGCACTAAAATGGCATTGTTCACAGTTACTGCACTGGGCTGAAATGAGCCTCCAGAAAAAGAAAAGAAAAATCGGTCTTACCTTTTTTAGTTGTGACAACTGCCTGATTGGACCATTTCTTTAAAATGTTGTTTATTTTCTTTTTTTGCCTTTTTTATTCTGATTTTGTAAAATATTTATATGCTATTTGTCTGATCTGTGCATGTATTTTAGTGAAACAAGATTAAAAGATTTTATTCTTTTCATGGCAAAAAAACAACTACTGCTTCAATGGTGAGAGTGGTGAGTGGAAAGAATTGGTGAAAGAAAGAACTGTATAGTACTTGACAAAAGGACATTAAATATGTACACCAAAAGATTGAAAGGAATATCCTTAAAGACTGAAGTACAGTAGCACCTTACACAGTTAAATTTTGAATTTGTGAAAAGAACATGATTTGAAACATCCTGCAACTGTCAAAATCTGATTAACATAGATCAAGGATTATCACATCCCTCCAATACTGTTCTACTTGATTTTCTGTCATCACAATGTTTTTTTCTTTAGTAATGAATGCCTTGATGAGAAATCTACCAGTGTATAAAACAGAAAAAGATCATTTGGAAAAATTAAAAAGCTGCTTCTTGGTTAGTCAATTAATGAAAATGAAACACCATTTGTATGCAAGTTTGCTCCTAAAAAAGTTTTTCCTTGCCGTGAAATATCACTTTATAGCAATTTTCCAGTTGTATGGTTTGTCGCAACTTTCTCTTTCTAAAATTGTGTGGCTTTTTCAGCTGTAAAGAGATGAGTCTGATTCATGTAAATGACCACCAGTGAAAAGTCAGTGCTCCATAAGACATATCTTACCATTTAAAATGGCTCCAACATTCTTTGTATCTTAAGGTGTGTGCATTCTCTAACTTTTATATTGTCATTTTTGTATACAAAAAATAAATAAGTAAAAAGAAAGAAAAACAGATGGTGTACATAGATATATGCTGTAGAGCTACAAAATGTCCTTTTTTAAAGAAAATACAAAGTAAGCTTCTTTGGCTCAGTTTACAAAAATGATTTTAATTATATTTGCATCCAATTTGGTGCATGAAATGGCGTGGAAAATAAATAAGCGATGCACAATGAGTATACATTTCAATGTTTTGTTGAGAATATTGTAAAAAAAAAAAAAAAGAACGGAAAAGCAAAACAACTTTTTAGCACCAGTTGGTTTGTTTCTTTTTCTTCTCAATTGTAAAATAAACCCCAAAGCAGTTGGTAACAGTCATATATTTGTGGTTGCGTGGTTTTTGTTTTTTGTCATGGCGGTGCACCAAGCTCATTGTGTATAATTCTGAGCTCTGTAGATATTGCTCATGGGCAAAATTAAAGCATTCAGATCCATATCAAATTTTAACCCAGTGAAACAGGATTTCATTTTTATGGTTATTTTTAATTTAGATGTAGCAGATTGAGTCCGGGTGTTTTTTGTAGAATGTGGCCTGATTTTAGGTTTGCCTCACTTGTGTCATACTTCTAACAGATGACTGAGCCACATCATACAACCAGTGATTAAAATGATAAAGATGACGGGGATGATAAGCCTGTAAGGGTCCCCATTGTGCTGCGAGAAACCCATGCTAGACTTGTGACTGATTTTCAGAGAGCCATTCAGGAAAAATCACTGTTCCATAAATGAAGCCAGTGTACTTCAGTTTTTCTTCTTGGAACTGAATCAGATGGATGTCTGCTTGAGTAACGCTCCACTATATTCAAAATAAATAATAATTGATGTGTGAGTGCTGCAGCAGTCATTGTTTATGTGAGTCAGATAAAATGAACAATCTTATCTGTTGTAGATTAGTTTTTGAACAGCCTCAATTTGAAGATCAAAGTTTAAATCTGATTGATGAGCTGACAGCTAGTTTAGGCTTAAAACCAAATTAGATTGCTGCTGTCTTAAAACAGATCCAGTCTTAAAAATGTGTTAGTTGTTCATATAAATGCTATAAATTGTATTTTATAGAAGTCTTTAGAATACTGTCAGTCTAATATGAACTGGTTATTTATTTAAAATCCTGACTTTAATTACAACAGGAGCAGCTAGCTGCTTTATCTGTGTAGCCCATGAATCTTCTGGCAAGACTATTTCAGTAGTAATAAAATAATAATGGTGGTGTAAATTTATTAAATTGCATTTGCATGAGTCACCAATATTTCTGTTAAGGCTGGATTTGTAAGACGGCAGAAATTAATTTTGGTCTTAGCTCTGTTCAGGTGGCACAGAAGCTCAGTTGGTAGAGCTGTTGCCTGTTAGCAAAAAGGTTGCCTGATTGAATTCCAGCCGGGGACATTTCTGGGTTGAGTTTGCTTGCTCTCTCACATGCATGCACGGGTTTTCTCCAGGCACTCCGGTTTCCACAAACCAAAATCATGAATGTTAGGCTATTTGGCAACTCTAAATTGTCCCTAGGTGTAACTGAGAGTGTGAATGGTTGGTTGTCTCCATATATATGGCCCTGTGATGGACTTGCGACCTGTCCAGGGTGTACTCTGCCCCTCGCACTGTGACTGTTGGATATGGGCACCAGAGACCCCGGTGAACCTGAAAGGAAAAATCAGGTAAAAAATAATAGATGGATGGATGGCTCAACTCAGCTTAACCGTTGTCAGTCTGGCTAGAACTAATCTCCTATTTTTCCAAACAAAGGTCATACAAAGAGTTACATACAACAGGTAAGATATTAATGTACACACATTGCTGCAGAATCCTACATCAAAATACCTGAACTACTGCATCCTTTAACTTGTCAAAACCCAAAAGATTCTTTAGGATTCTATAGGAAGGTTGAGGATTCAGCAGGAAGTCACTGCCATTTATAATTAACCTTTTTGTAAATAGACATTTTTGCAGAGAAATTTACTAACTTTTTTGACTTTGCCATTGTTTTTTGGTAGCTTTTAAAGATTTCTATTTTTGCTGGGCTCAACTTATGAAATCTCAGTTGTAAATCAGTTTATCATTCATCTGTTGTTTGTGACTCATTATACATTGTTACCTCTACATGACCCTTGTTCTAAAGTAGGCAGCTAGTTGTGTTTCCCTCCTGAAGCAGGCCTGCAGGTGAAGCATCCACATCAGGAATTTGATCTCTCATCTAAACCTCATGTCATACCCCCATGTTCCTGATGGAGTACTTACAGTACAAGCCTTTGTGTGGATAAAGCCATGCTGCCGTGTTATGACTTCCATTCCTCACACTCACAACATGTCTCATGTCAGCTGAGTCAGTCACACACACACAGGTTTGTATTTCTATCCTCATAAGGATCGCTCATTGACTTTTATTCATTTCCAGTAATTCCTACATCCTAACCCTGACCCCTGACCCTAAACATAACCCGGCTAGTACATACCTGACCCCTAACCTAGACTAAACTCAATTCACAACGTAGTCCTCAACCAAACCACCAGCCCAAAAATGGAATCCTACTTTATTTGGACCAGTCTTTGGTCCCCATAAGGACTAATGGGCTTGACAAGATAGGTGTGTATACCAGAAATGGTCCTAAAAAGGTAACAAATACAAGTACACATACAGAGACACACTTTGTGCAGCTCCACACCTCCTCAATCTGGCTGTACCTCACTGTGTTGATACATGGATTCAGTGACAAAGGAAACACTGGCAGAGGGCAGATTAGCCCAGCTCAAGATTCAGCTTTCATGGAAAAGGGCTGCTGGAGTTGTGTTATAAAACAAACAAAGCAGATAAACAAGCAACATTTGGAGTAGATTGTGTTCCCAGAACACCAGAAATAAAAAAACACCTTGTAGGTTTAATACCCCACAGCTAAACCTGTAATTTTACTCTGCCGTCAGATAGCTTCTGAGCCAATAGAGGCTCTTTGCTACATTGTTAGAGATCGGCACCCTGTTTCCTGTGCGTATTCTATGTAAATTACATTTGATAATCGCCACGCACGGCACAATACTGGTTCGTGTGGTGCAAACTGAAACCGAGGGTAGATAAACACAGGCTGGGCAGATTTGCATAGCCTTTGTGTTTTAGGAGCTGCTGAACGTGAGCCCTGAGGATTGGTAGGGATTTCCTCAAGGTTTTGTATAAGTAAATGCCTGCTTCCTCTTAGAGCTGGGACCAATATGTACAACAGACAAGGGTGGGTGTAGACGGGGCACAAAAGGAATAACAAAATTACCTGGGCTGGTGGAAACACAGAAGTGAGTGTTAAACTCTATAACTCGCATCTGCCCAGATAGAACTGGAGTGTGTTGGTGTTTGCATGTCAATGTGTGCACCACACTGATTCATGACATCACGTATATATAATGTGTAAACTGGTGTGGTATGTTAGAGGCTGTGTTGGAAAGGCATCACCTTACAGATAGCTCACTGTGAAGTGAAATAAACCAAGGAGGGCATGTTGATCCAAGTGTGTTTGTTGTTTGATCTCCTCCCAGAGGTCCTTCTTTAAAGATTCAAAGTGTGTTACCAGCTTAAAATGTATGTACGCTCGGAGAACTCACTTTTCCAAAACGTCTTGTGAGGATTTCTGTGATTTTGGATCGTCATTCCTGGTTTGTATATGATAACAGCCTGCAGATCACTGTCATACAGGAAACAAAGACAAAGACAAAGGAGACACATAAGGATCTCTGTGTGTGTCTGCCGTCTGTGAAGCCCCAAAGTTTGCTAACCATTCCAACATATGGTTTAATACCCTTTCCAAGTACTTCAAACCAAACAAACAATGTCTGACAGAGAATCGACAAACAAAGCTACAATGACTGGGAGTCTTTGTACCGGATCAGAGAGCGAAGTCATAGAAATCTGTTTGAATCCTGATAAAAATGCCTCATTGTGGAAATTTCACTTCAGAAAGTTATTAGTTTTCACTTTTTGCAAAAGATGACTTTCCTTTTCTGTTCTGTTCTGTTTATGGATCGATTTAAGTTAGCTTAGTGGATTCAATTTGAATATTTTTGTAAGCCTTTAAGTTGTAAATTAGCAGAATGTCTGATAGCAGCAATGCTCTGTCAGCTTAAATTGATCTCTAACTTTTTGATCCTCAGGTCTTTAATATTAAATTATCAGATGCTTTAAAGTCTTACACATCTTTGATTCAATTACAAAAACAGAAAGGAGTGCACAATTTGGCACTTTAATATTTTTTTTTATATTTTAAGAGTGCCAATAAGCATTGAAGTACTTTTTACATAAACAATATCTAAAGTTTAAAAAGGTCACAACTAGTTGGACTTTACATAATTGAATTGGCGCTTTAATGCCTATTATGATTTTTACAGAATCACAGTTTATATCAGGGTTGTTAAACTCCAGTTTTCAAAGCCTGCTGTCCTGCATGTTTTTGAGGTTTTCCTGCTCCAATACACCTGATTTGCATGAATAGATGATTAACAGGCTTTTGTACAATTTGAAGAGTTAATTCAGTTATTGAAACAGGTGTGTTGGAGAAGAGGCACTAAAACATGCAGGACAGCAGACTTCAAGTGTGACATCCCTGGTTTAAGCTTTACAATTTTTTTTTTATCAATTTTACAGTAATATGTTTAACTTTTAGTGTGATGATGTTACACACTTCTTAAAAAAAGTTTCTAACTTTGGGGTCAAGACATACCAAGGTGTGTTTTGACTCGTAAATCAATATAAGGTTTGATTAGCTCGTTTTGGTCAGCTTGTTTGTGTTGGTATTATATCATTATTTCAGAAGAATTATGAACATTTTTATCTGGTTATAGTTTGTATCACAAACATTTGCTATTTTTTATTTTGTGGGTCAGAAACCAAAAAGTTTGAGAATCAGTGTTCTTTTAAACATTAAAAATTACAAACACACAATCCCACTTTCTTTACACTGCTTTTAGTTTGTCCAGAAGTAGAGCAACTTTTTTTCATTTAGTATGTGTTTCGGCTGTTACGGCTACAGGACTAATTTTTCTCTCAGACTCCAAAAGAGTGTGGAGAGCATGTGTCATGGTCTGTTTTCTTGTCTCTTGTCTTGGTGTGTGTGTGTGTGTGTGTGTGCAACTCCACCCCTCCAAGTCACCTGTTCCTCATTGTCTGTCCCAGGTGTTTGTCATTTCCCTCGTTAGCCTTCCCTTTAAATCATTGCCCTTCGTGTTGCCCCAGCACCGGAGCATTGTATGTCATGTCCTGGTCCTTTGTGTTCACATCCAGAGTACCGAGTCCCAAAACCAAGATATGTTTCCTGCACCCTTTGTAGTATTTCCAGTGTCTCCCTCCCAAGTTTTCTGTTTGTAGTTTTGTTGCCATGTGAGCCTTTTGTTTTCTGTTTTATAATAAACAGTTTATTTTTGTGAGCCCCCATGTGTGTCTGTCTGCATTTTGGGTTTCGGCTAAAAACGTGCCATGACAGCATGTCCAATTTCTCATAGACTTCCACCGTTTTCAATTAGCTTTCTATTCAAAACAAAAACTCCAAGAAGTATTTTAATCTGTTATTTCTTCTTATCAGATTCTGGTGCTGGAGGTGGTGAGGACTCATGTGCGGACAGAACGGAGGGAGACTCAGGTAGAAGTAAATCATAATTTATTTATGAAAGAAAAAGCCGACGTGGCAGCAAACAAAACTAAACACAAAAGTTATAGAGAGTGAGCAGGGAGGAACAGCTGGGTGACAAGCAAGTGCTGGAGACACGAGCAGGAGGCAGAGACGAGACGGGCATCACAAAGACATCCAAGACACAAGGACAATGAACCAACAAAGGTATGGAGGACCGATCCTGTCATAATCGGAAATAAATGCAGAAATATATATATGTCCTTATTTCTATTTCCTCAGAC
>JAVKLF010000042.1:17993051-18003626 GCA_034783495.1 Millerichthys robustus
CAAACTCAACCCAGAAATGCCTCCGGCTGGGATTCGATCCGGCGACCTTCTTGCTGGGAGGCATCAGCTCTACCAACCGAGCCACCGTGCCGGTTTATCATAAAGTAAAACTTAATCGACACAACTATCACCACTTCATACGAAGCTGAAGTTGGTTTCCTATTCTAGCGTCTGATTCAGCGATTCCACTTAATTTTTCGCTACTTTCTGCATCTTTTATCTACTCTAGTGAAAAAACTACAACACCTAGATACTTCAAACCTGGACTAGATTATTCAACACTGATAACAGAGTATTTTAAACCAGAATAATCGTAGTTTAGGTTTGAAGTGTTTAGGTCTTATAGCCTAGTTTTAGAACTGAACCAGTTCTAGTGTGATATGGGTACTAAACGGGTGCTTAAATGGCCCTTTGTTGAAGTTTCACAAATCAGAGTAAGGTTTTTTAACAAATCACAAACTTAGTTTCAAATACTCTGCTATAAGTGTAGAATAATCTAGTTTAGGTTTAAAGTGTCTAGGTGATGTAGTTTTGGAGCTGGAGCAGTTATAGTGTGGAATAGATACTAGGTTCATAAATAACACTTTGTTTGTGTTTCACAAATCAGAAAAAGGTTTCACAAATGACAAACTTGGTTTTAAATACTCTATCAGTGTAGTGTAGTTGCGTTGTCTGTACAGTCCAACTTTTTTAAATGTGTCTTGTACGCATACTAACTGAAACATTGTGATTAGTCCTAAGCATGTCCAGTACCACCTTGTATGTATGTCCTGACTTAAAATATTTGTGGATAGCAGTAGCTACATCTGGATCACCAGTAATATTCATGTTTAGAAGAAACGCGCTAATCTTCAGGTTCAAACTTCATAAGTGGCGTCGTCCAGTCAAAGATTTCCCTGGTTTTCCCCACTGGGACCTACCTCTTCCGGTTTGTTAATGTTGTTGTGCTTTCATTAATGTTGTAACGCTTTCATTAATGTTGTAAGGCTTTCGTTAATGTTGTTGTGTTTTTGTTAATGTTGTTGTGGTTTGCACTTCAGGGCCACCGTATGATCCTAATGATATCATTAAAATACAAACACAAAAACAAATCTTCACTCAGACATGTGTGCAACAATGTCCTATGATGTCCTGTCATGTCTGTGAAAGGTGCTATATAAATAAAATTTACTTACTTACTTACTTACTTACTTACTTACTGTGAACAATGCAAGCATAAAAAAAGCAACAGAAACACCAAACAGTTAAGTCATAGCTAGTAAATAAACTTGTCTCAATATTTATTTTGTGTAACTCTGAATTGATGCGATTCATTTAACAAAATCTTTTAGCTTTCAGGTCATTTTGTACCAAAAGCTAAATTTGTTTTCGTTTTCCTGACCCAGGTAGTCTAAAACAGCATGGATCTGTGCAGCTGATGCAACGTTACTTTTTGTCAGAACCCCCCTACTGGCCCATGTGAGACAATTAATAAAAGTGTTTTGTTTTCTGGCGGCTTGGTTCTTGTGAAAGTCAGTGTGATGAAGCTCTTGTTTTTTATATTGACCTTGCTGGAGCCTCCATCACCCTTCCAAATTAATATTCAAAAGCTTTTAATTAAAAACCCGCCACCTCATCCTCCTCTAGAGGAGGATAAACAAATCTGGGGCTGTGTTTGTTCCCTTCTGGCCTATCCTATACTCTATTTTAATGATTTCACTTCAACCTCAAACAAAAAAAATGCAAAATGGCACGACACAGCAGAATGTGACATAAAAAAATGATGACAAGACATAGCTGGGGGTGAGTGAGGAGAATCGGGGAGGTAGAGGGGTGGTGTACTGTATCTCGGAGTTGTAGTTAATTACAAAAAGCATTAATGTTTTATTAACCCCTTTATCAGTAATTAATCACAGGTCTTTGATGTAAAGTTCAGCTTACAAAAGCAGCAAAAAAAAAAAAATTCTCATCCATATTAGCCCATTAAGCCGGCTGGTATGAACCAGTCTTCCTAACTGCAGAGTGCAGGACAGCCTCTGCAGGCATTAAAGTATTTGTTTTGACAGCAGTGTTTGTTTTCTACTCCCAGAAGCCATTGCAGTGTACCTCCAACTCCCACTAGTCTCTCTCCAAAAGAGCCCATTTGGATTTTAAATATGATGCAGCAAATGTACATTGTATAAAAAATTATACTTTTCTCCTTTCTAATGCATCACGGCATATCCTTATGTTACATTTCACTTGACTTGAGAAGAAAATTTGTATTTCTTTTTCTAATAAAACAGAAAAAGTATTTACTTAGTTTTGTGTTGATATGTACTCAAAGCTGTCTGATATAAGGCATAAAACTGCTAATGTACTTTTTATTTTAACAATCTCTGTAACAGCTGAGTGTCAGTAGTAGGTGAACATTTTTTAACTGGACAGATTTTGAATAGGCAAATGAACAATTTAAGAATGTCTCTCCAGCAAATCAGTTTAATCCAAAATACAATTTGTTTTATGGTTTGCAGCACATTTATACAGACCACCGCTATCATTTTTTTTTTTTTAGTTTGCTGCCTTTACAAAGACAATTTTTTGAGCAAAAAGAAAGGAAATGAAAACAAAACAATTCAAGGTGGAGAACAAAACTATTTTGTTTAAATGTTAAAACATCTTTCTTTACCTGGCTCCATAACCAAGAACAAAAATATGCCTATGCAACTTCTCAATAATCCAGCTCATTGTAACAGCAAACAGGCTTGAATTGAAGTCAGCCAGACCTTAGTTAAATTCCTGTTTGAAAACGTTTCGACACCTATCCAGGAGTCTTTGTTAATTCTGGTAGTTTGCTGGCTCAAATCCTGTACATGGATCGTTCTAGGTGGACTTTCTCGCTGTGCTTTCGTGGGGTTTCTTTGGGTACTCTAGTTCCCTCCCACAGACCAAAAACATGCATATTAGGATAATTGGAATCTCTAAAATTTCCCCTTGTGTGAGTGAGCGCATGAATGTTTTTTTTTTTTGTCTCTCTGTAACCCTGTGAAGGACTTATGATCTGTCCAGGATGTACTCCATCCCACGCACAGTAACTGCTGGACATGGGCAGGGAGAAGCGTGTAAAGACAATGGCTGGATGGATGGCATTTGTTGCTCATGTCTTTTTAATGCATTGGCTTGTGCCAGCCACAGATCAGGGATGTGCAACCAGAAAAGTTGCTTCTAAATTTCCCACGCATCAGCTCAGTACAAACACAATAAGCTGTTTGTACCAGGAACACATCACGATGATTACATATATATCATCAACTGTTTAGGTCATAAAACTTAGCATTTTCTAGTATTTCTTTCAATTCTTAATGTTTTGACCCAAGTTAAAAGGATTTCAAAATACTCCAATACGTATATGTAGCAAAGTCCAAACAATGTGACAACAGCCTAAGACTTACCTTACACTACATGTGTTTCAAATTAATGAGCACGTTTTTCTGTTATATCTATTTGAAAAGTTTGTCATCAAAAGTAATTTTCAAATTATGCACAGGAAGATTTCTGCATCAACATGATGTTAAAATGTTAGAACTGGTCCACACCATTTCAACATCAGCTCAGATCTGTGGTGCATACAGTGAGAAAAGTCTAGACGTGATCTAGAGACATGAAGACCTTGTCAATTTGTTTAATTGTCAAAAGGAGAAAAACATAGCTTTTACTCTGACCCCCAAATCAGCTCAGCTTCTGGATTTATTCATTAATACAACCCTGGATGGAGGAAGATGCAGGTAAATACTTCTTATGTGTCTGCATTTCTAAATAATTTGCTCACACCTGCAGAGAGGAAAATAACCATGGGCTTTCACCCCTAACCCATGCCCTCTCCACCTCTCAGGGTGCTGTCTGGGTAATTCAGAGGTCATGGGTGAAAAAGAGGCCAGCTGGACTATGAGAGGGTGATCATGAGGTCAGCAGACCCTCAGCTCTCTGTTTCTGTCCATGTGTCCTTGTGTGTGTGTATGTGTCCAGAGGGGGAGTAAAGGGCTGCTGGAGTGATACTTGGGGTGAGAGTCAGGTCAGATTGCTTGTGTACTCTGACGCAGTGGGGGTTGATCAGTGGTCACTCTCAGAGGTTTGTTTTTTTCACATAAGTGCTTGAACAGAGGTAAATATCTTTCAAACAGACAAGAGTCTTTTCCTGATTTCCTGTAAGTAGGTAAAATATTGACAGGCAAATTATTAGAAGAAAATCAACCAAAAATCAGCTCCTCTGTAGTTTTTTCCTCCCCCTTGTTAAGCTTCACAGAACCTGAAACACAAACATATCACGCATGACTCCGCCCCACCTCATCCAGGCACGGTCCCTGCTCCACAGAAGTACGACAAGACACTGGAGGCCATGTTACCATTGTTGATGCTTTTGTTGTTATTGTTTCTGCCTGTGTTGATTAAATTAGGAAAGCCTTTAAGTCGGCAGAAAAGAAGAGCGCATTGTTTTATTATTAAAGAGGAAAGAGACACCCCGACAAACATTGCACAGTTAATGAGAAGTACAGTGGAGTGCTCCAGGACTTGAAGATTTCAATAACATGGCATGCTGAACCCCCACCAATTCACCCCTCTGTGAGGAGGATAATACAACAGCCCCCCCCCCCCCGGTTGCTTTTTACTTGTTTTTCATGTTGGCAGAGCAGACTATAGGTGCTGTCTGAGAGACAAATGATGTTCAACAGTTTTTACGTTTTCTTGTTGGGCAAATCTATTTTTTTTGTTATTTTACAAGTACAGAAAAAACTATTCAAAACATGATAATTTGTAAAATTTGAGAAAAACTATTTAATTTCATGTTTTCTCCTATTTGAAAGATGCAGATTTAACAAATTTTATTGTTTATTACATTAAAACCACCTAATGACAGTTTTTTTGATTATTAGTCAAAACAACAATTTAAAAAGTTTACAGTGACAGAAAAATCTCAAATTTTCAACCTCAAGGAAATCACTTAATTATTCTTTAAGGAGTTCATAGTTTTAATTTAACCCAAATACAATGAAAATCCAACACACTGATTGAAACCTCATTACATCCATCGCTTTTCAGCATTTACTTTTAGCTTTTTTGTTAGCTGTTCACAGCAGCAATGCAACAACAGACAAAAAAGAAATTAAATTAAATAAAAAAAATAAATGCCTTTTTTTAAAGAAAAAAATGGGATTTTTATCCTTTTTTGTTCTTTCTTTCTGTCACAGATTGTAGCGTAGGTGGATGTCACTGTCAGGGCAAGGTCACGTTTAACTTTTGTATTTAGTTTGTGTGCGTGTGTGTGGATGTTTTACCCTGTGTTAGTCAGAGACCAGGAACAAGCGAGTTTCATTGTGCATGAATTTTCTGGAGTGCGCGCGGCTGCATCTGTTGTTTAGAGGTTCATGTCAGATTGTGGCTTCATCAGATGCTCTGCAACTGCATTCCCTCCTACACAAATGCTGTTTACCCATACAGCCGTGTGTGTGAGAAAACACAGCAGATAATGTTTACGTATACACACACTTAGTCTTTGACCAGGCATGGCAGTAAACAGACAGCAATCATAAAAACATGCTGTTGATCCCTCATTGTGTTTAATCACTGGGATGCTGCAAAGGGAACTGAAAATATATCAGTATAGCTGTCTTTCAAAGGTGCCACTACTTTAATTTATACAGCCTTTTAATATTACAACTTGTAGTTTGACTGACTGCATTAGCATTACTGGATGTTATTGCTTCAGAAGCTTTGTCTTTGTAAAAACCAATAGCACACATATTGGAATGCTTACAAATTCAACTGATGTTTTTGCTGAAAACACAAACTTTTAGGGCTAGTTAGCTTGGCAAAGATAATGATAGCTGGGTCTTTTGTTGATGTAAAAGAAATATAAATATTTAATTATTATCATACTTTTATACAATTTTTGTACATGTTACAAACAAAACAATATATTATATATGTGTTTAAGTTAAACTGCCTTTGCTTAGCAACAACAGTTGACTTAGACAAGCAAAGCAAAGTGTCATAGTCTGTGTCTTTCTGTGCCCTGTCTGAGTATGTCTGCCTCTCACCTGTTGTTCTTTCCCAGCTGTGTCCAGTTACCCTCAATCAGCCGTGCCCTTTAAATGTTTGTTCCCGTTGTAACTTCCTTGTCGGTTCATTGTTGACCCTGCGTTCTGTTTTGGTGTTTCTGTCCCGTCCTCCGTGCCTGTTACCTGTTTCCCTCGAGAAAGTGTTTTAAGTGAGTTCTGTTTGCTGCCTCGTCAGCCTTTTGTTTGAATTATTAAAGTTTTGTTTTCCTTTGAGTTCTGCCTGCGCCCTGGATTTTTGCTACACCAGAATCCTCACAGCAAAGCAATGATAAGCAGTAATTTTTGATTTTGAGACTTTTCTTAAATAATTAAAAAAACTGTTCTATTTATTTATTTTAATCTAAAAAACATCTGCTAGTTATAAAATGAACAGTGGTTACCATTTGGTTACAAATTAAACTGAGGTTGGTCATTGACCAGTATGCTAAACTAAGCTAACTTACAAAATAGCGCTGGATAGGGGTGGGCCATGTCATATCATTTAGGATAATACCAGGAATATTTTTGTTCCTGGTGGAAAAAAAAATATCATGGTATGCCAATATCATACGTCACTTTATTCTGTAGCAAATTATGTAGTTGAGGGGAATGGTGGCATGAGGTTGGAGAAGGTGAGCCTGTGATTGGATAAATGCTGGTTCAACTTCCCATGTTGATTGAGGAATATTAGAACTATGAAATAATCAAAGTTAGCTAGTTCAACATGGCATCACAGAGTCTTTCTTTCTTTATATTTTGTTATATCGATTCATTTATCGTTACTGTCAGAATACTATAACATATGGTGTTTGGGCCATATCGGCCAACTCAAGCACTGGATAGTAGTTATTAAAAGAATAAAGGAAACTTTAAAGTGGCAGCTTCTTATAAATTTTTTCAGCAAAGTGTTGAATGCCTGGAAATCAGCAAAAAGAATAATAAATGGACTGGTTGTTACACTATATAAAAACAATAGTTTGTTAGTTTTGATGTGCGGTTGTGTCATGGTCTGTGTTTTCTGTGTCCTTGTTCTGTCTGATTGTGTCTGCCTGTCACCTGTTGTGCTTCCCCAGGTGTGCCCTGTTTCCCAATCAGCCCTTCCCTTTAAATTTTTGCTCCCAGTGTTTCTCCTTTGTCGGGTCATCGTCTTGTCCTCCCTGTGTCTAAGCCGTATGTTTGTCCTACGTCCCTGCTCTTGCCCTGTCACTGTTCTGCTCCGGTTCTGCTTTTTCAGTTTGGTTTATGTTTCCAGTTATCCTTTTGTAGTGCTGCCACGCCAGCTGTTTTGTTTCCTTAGTTGTTAATAAAGTCTTGGTTTTCTTTGGAAGTTCCACGTCTCACGCCTCGTCCTGGGTTACCCACACCAGCAGCGTTTATGAGAGGTTGTGTAGAAAGGCTACAAAGAAAAGAATCGTAGCTGTTGGAGATAATTATTTGGAGGACCTCAGTTTGGAGAAACATTTTTTTTTTTTTTCTGACCAGACCGACAAGCTAATGGTAACTGAAGTGGATTACTTCTGTTCTAATAATTCAGAACCTATCTCTCTTTTCAATTTTTGACATTTCAAAACAGTTCACGTGAAGGATATTTTATAAACCTTTATATCACTGTCTTGATTGAATTACAGCATTTCCATGAAATTATTTGGTTATTTGTAAGCACAAATAGCAACAGTAGCAGCTAGCCTTTGCTCACAAGTGCAGCCAGAACCTCTGGCAGCGATTTCATAACATTTAGTGTGTGAGTAATCATGTATTGTATAATTAACTGCAGTATTGTAGTATCATTATGGGTTTTACATTAATTGATTTAACATTTTTGACACTGGAGTAGCTAATTTTAGGATGACAGTAATCCACTTTGGTCTTCTTATTCTTATTCCTATTCACACAGAATAAGCATTAATTTGTCACTCTGGTTCGTTAACTTTGTTACTCCAGTCTGAGGCAGTTAATGCAGACTTTTCTCAACTTTTCAACAGAACCACTCTTTAAAATATTCTAACTATTTTTATGTAGCGTTAGGTAGCACCAGAAGTAAGCATATAAAAATAGATTGGTGCTGTTATAATGCCTAAATACCTTTTTTACTTTGACTTGCTTCCTGGTTCCAAAGCAAAAATATCAGTGACGAACAGTGCCAACGCTCAGACAGGACTCCTCTGTGTAACCTATGACCCTCTCATGACTCAAAGACCTCAGATTCATCAGACTGATATCCCTGCTGAGTTCACTAAGGTCACCTACTGTTCAAGGAGACACAGAGCTCTCAGCAGTCGTATAAAGCTGAAATTATATTCCTGAAAAGTTCAATTGTCAAACTATCATTCTCCACACTCAGAAAATTATTTTCTAAAACAAAGAACAAAATGTTTAAATGTATTTGAAAACAGATAAATGTCACAAATGTTCACAGCTATATATCCCCTAGTGTTTCAGGTTGACAAATCTACATAGGCCACCCATGACCCTTTGACCGTGCAGGGCCTTGTGGGTAATGATGATACTGATGACCTGACAGCTAGCGTACTCAGTGGCCATCTGGAGCAGCTGTCGTGATGGCTGATTGAGAAGAAGTCTCACCTCTGGCCATGAAGTGATTTTTGTTTTTAAAACAGGGATCCACCCTTCCATTTAGACACAGCATTTTCTAGCATCATGCTCATCCTGACCTTTGACCTCTGAAAGTAAAAATGGAGGTCACTGTCAATGCCTCACTCACTAATCTTCATTCTGGTTTTAAAAATGTTCATAACTGTCTTAGTATACAATATTCATATACAGGTGAGAATAGCTGTTGGTGATAAAGTACTTAGGACCATATTGGCTAGACAGCCTATTCATTTTTTTTCCCTTTATCATGTTTTTTGAGCAGTATCACAATATCTTGTGTAATCTGAAGTTAGGAATGTTGAGAATTACTTTTCAGCTACTACTATATTAAATTTTAATGCAAGTTGCAAATCTGACCAAGATGGAGCTAATTATAAAGTTGTAGCAGCTATCTTGAATCAGGTTGATTCCAAAATGTCATCATTTGTAGGGATATATTCAATTATTACCTTCTGAAAGCTTGATATGTCATGAAAAATTTCATCATGTTAACAAATAAACAATTACACCAACAGGACTTTCTGCAGTGAACTATTAGAAAGAAAGCAGTTCTCGGTTTTTAGTAACATCAGATTTAGCCCCAGTTGTAACTTTAGGGGATCCGTGTATTATGCAAGGATAATACTGGTGAGCTACTGCTGATAGGTCACATTGAGTGTGTTAAAGGGGAGAAGAATCTCTGTTCTGATCCTCACCCCTCCCTCCCTGCTACCTTTAAACCCATGAACCCTTCACACCCCTTAAACAGACACCTCCACATTCCACAGCAGATCCGTATAATCCAACGGGCTTTGAGAATGACTGATAGCTATTTTTGTGTCGGAAAGCTTTTGTCGTCTGACAAAGAGATGTGGCTTTGGCCCTCATCCCTCTACATCATCCTCTTCCTCATCTTCTCCCTCTCTCACAAGGATATGGAGGGGACTTCAGCACCCCATCATGATGAATGATGGAGTTTCAGAGATGAAGAGGTGGAGGTGACAGTGCACTCAAAGGATATCTTCATCTCACACAAACTGAGAAAACATTTTATGGCTTAAAAACAAATAAATCATTTGCACACAGTTTTTTTACAGTCAAAATCAGAAACCAAATTGTACACTCTAATATTCTTTAAAGGAATGCAAATCACCCACTGTCTTTCATGACTTTTTAAAAATTAAGTCACCTTATATTAAAAGATAGGTGATTTTAGGCATTTTAGTCAAATATTTTAGATTCAGTTGTGTGCAGTCTCATGTGATATTGTTGGATCTTGCAAAATTGATAACTCAAAGCTACTACCACATCAAACTCTGGCTCAATATCTGTAAAACTGACTAAATTTGGGCAATTTTTGTGTTGGCTAAGTTCAATTAGCAGTGGTGACCATCTTGAATTGGGATGACCTAAAATGTTAAGCAACTGTAGATATACAACTAATGATCCCATTCTAAAAGTTTTATTAAAATCCCTACAGTGTTTCATGACATACACTGAACAAAAATATAAATGCCCCATGTCACATTGTGTTGCCATATGGAGTTAATAAATGTAAATGAGCATTTGCTGACATTTTATTGTACAAAAGTGATATTTCTCTTGATTTGTGTATATTTTTTAATCCAACTTGCTGTCAGTGAGCATTCGTGTTAGTGAGTTGCTTTTTTTACTCAGTGCATGGGTGGGGCATGTACAGTGGGTGATTAGACAAAATGAGCAACAGCTGGACAATCCTTGGACAGGGGACAATAAAAGGCCACCCCAAAATGTCAATTTTTGTCATAAGTCATAATGCTTAAGATGTCACAAGTTTTGCAGGAGCATGCCATTGGCTTGTTAGATGCAGGGATTAGTGATGGGATTTTCGGCTCCTTTTCGAGATGCGGCTCTAATGGCTCTTCTTACTGTGGAGAGCCGGCTCTTTCGG
>JAVKLF010000042.1:18083122-18103685 GCA_034783495.1 Millerichthys robustus
TGTGTAATCTAGAGGTCTAGGGAGTTTATTTTGAAAGGCAATCTTAAAATACGGTACCGTAAGGTATTGAGTAATTGCGCAACACCTTTGGACGAGGACGCTAGCGTTACCACAGCGATAAATCATAAAAATGAACTTTATTCCATTTTCAATGAAAGGGGGGTAAAAATTGGTACACATTTGTCAGAAAATCCACATATAAAAGATTAGTCAGTAAGTTAGTTGTTAGATTTCATACTTAAGATGAAAATTGGGAAGCTATAAGTGAGGTCTCTCTTGTAAAGAAGACTACGAGTTCAAAAACCATCGGTAAATTAATTCGTTATCTCGAGAAAACAATCGTTATCTCAAGAAAAAACGATAATCGTTATCTCAAGATAACGACATAATTATGGCGTTATCTCGAGAAAACCATCAGAAAAAAGTTTATACGTACCACGTCCGTTTTCGGCTTCCGTAGTATAGAAACCAACAGCACAGCGACTTCAGATAGCGCTAAGAGTAATTTGCTGCTAGCTAGCTAACCAATTAGGCCTCCTAAGTTAAGTTTCTGCGGGATTGCTGTATAGATTTTGTAAAGAGGAGCCACTACGGAGACGTGACCAACAACACTCACCTTTGCAATGCTCAGTTTACTCCAGATAGTTTTACGAACGACCAGGAGATAGTTGGGATTTATAGACAGTTGGTTGGTTCGTGAGGCTGTACCGACCATCTCCCTCCCTGGCAGTGTTACACTGAAGCACAGAGTAGCTGCAGCATGTTTCGCTCAGTCATTGATCCCTGAATAATAAATCTGAAATAAAATTATTAGAAGGAGAAAAAAAGAACAATAACTTCAGCAATGTGGCATTACATTTCTGGAGTTAATCGGGTGGCAGATATTGATTGAAGCAGACTTATCCAAATGCTCTTTTGTTTTTGGTGTTTGTTATCCTCCGGTGGAACAGCCCATAGATCAGCTGACAGCACAAAAAAAAAAAGTTTTTGGTCCGACTCCTGGAAAACGTCCTGGTGCTGTTTCGGAATTTGATCGGCACTAAATTTAATATCACCATATTTCCGAGCGTACGGCAACCTTCCAAAAGAAAGGACACTGGTCTAAATAAAGTTTGTAAAAAAAAGGAAAAAAGCTCCTGCGCATGGGCATGGTTTCAGCGCCTCCAGTGGACACGCCCCCAGCGTTTCAGAGCGAAGTAGGCTGATGATTTTTTTACTTTGAAACCTAATTTTATATGCTTAGCTGTGTTTTTAATAAGTCAAATTTGGCTCTGTGATTAATAACACATATTGCTGTGGTGTAACTGAAGATAATTTAATTGTTTAAAGTAATTATTTATATGACAATATCTTTGCAACTTTTCTAAGCCCAGATTAGTCTGTTTTCTAAGGAAATGTGTAACTTTATATGTCAGCAGCACTGGCTGTTGCTTAGGCAAAAGCATGGATGTGGGAGGAATACAGTGAGACCTTGGATAAAGACTCTCGATTGTCTCTGAGGAGATTCTGGCAAATCATTCGAAGGAGGGGAAAGCAGCACTTTACTAACACTATGTTCAGTGAAGGTGGGGTGCTGTTGACCTTAAAAGAGTGATGTCGTTGGTAGGTGGAAGGGATACTTTTCGGACCTTCTCAATCCCACTGGCAAGTCTTCCAATGTAGGAAGCAGAGTCTAAGGACATCGACATTGGTCTGCCCATAACTGCGGCTGAGGTTGCCAATATGGTTTAAAAGCTGTACGCTACCGCCATCGTCATGTTTTTCTGTGTTTTGATTCTGGCTCTTCGTCCTGTCTTTTGTGCCTTTTGTACTGTATTTGTAATAGGAAATTCCATAGAAGTTATTAAAACTTTACCCTGACATTGAACATATAGCCTGAATGTTAATTAAACATGGAATGATGTGATACAGCATTGCTTTATTTTACAGATAAATGTTTTTTTTTTAAATTTACTTTGCATCAAAGTAAAAAACATCATGTTTTTTTTTTCAAATTATACATAAAATTGCCTGTTTGTAGTTTGAGAAGTGACCACCCAGCTGCCAATTAAGCAATTACAATCAATTTATTAAAGATTTCACATTGATAAATTTAATGATTTACACTGAAAAATAGCTGTTTTCTATACGTATTATTAACAGCGTATTCTTCTTTACATTTACAACAAGTGTATCAGATGTAATTCATAGAATTTCAGTGTACAATTGACTAAGATTTTTAATATCAAAATCATAAAATTTGGCTGGACAAAAAAGCAGACAATCAGAGACAAAGGTTGAACTATTGGAAGTGTTTTTAAAGTGTTGAGTCATTTATTCTATAAATGAGGACAAACATTAATCTATAGATCAAAGTATATTTAATTCATCAGCAGAATGTTTTGTGCTATATAGAAAAACAAGTGCTGGTTTAAAGTAACCTGTGATTCCTACCAGAAGTGTATTTTGCCATTTCATACTACTCAGTCTCTCTCTGCTTAGCCTCTCTGAGTGATGGATGCTCTCTGGCTTGTTCTCTGCCGAAAGAGTCATCTCTTTTTTTCTTGTTGTTGTTTCTATTGCTGGCTGATTTGAGAGAAGTTTGATGGATGTGGGTGGACCTGTCACATGTGGGTGTGTTATCTCTTTGTTGTGTGAAATGGAGACAAAAGAAGAACAGTGGATGAGAAGACTGTGATTTTTATCTCTGAAGTGCAAAAAAAAACTTTCTTTCTAGGCGCAACACGGGAGGAAGTGGGAGAGAGATTAGAGCTGCTGAGAACCAAAAATAGATTGATCAGATCGCATGATAACTATAACGAAGTGCTTTGTTAATTCTCATCTGAGATTTTTTTCTTCACCATTGTGGTTAACATTTCCCTAATCCTTCCTTTTTTTCAGCATTCTGTTGTTTCATGAGTGGCAAATATGGAAATATCTGTATTTACACCTTGTAGTAATTAGGCTTCCTGCCTCTGTAGATTGTAAAAAAAAAAAACTAATTAGGGGTATTTTGTTTAGTTTGGTTCCACACCTGTGCTTTAGTCTGCTCCTGTGTAGAAGTGTGTTGTGGTTTGCTCCTGGATGGAGGTGTATTTGCAACTCTAGAACTCACTGCAGGGACGTGGCCTCCTGCGCTGACATGCAGGACCAGGCAGGGAGCACACCCTACATTACCTGCACTTAATCCCACAGAGGGGTCAAGTCTTCATTTCTGCAACATCTCCTCCCTTGTGAAGAACAAAACACCTGCGATCCATTTACTTCTAAGCACGAATGTACTTAAAAAGGCCCATGGGAACAGACCAATGTGTGTGGAAGGGTTGTGACTGTCTGTGTTTGTGGATGTATTTATATTACAGAAGCTAACTCTTATAAAAACGCACATGCTTATTATCACCCTCTGCCAAGAGGGAAGATAAATAATGTTTTTGGCAGTTTTTGTATTTGTGTTTGCTTGTGTATACCATTAGCAAAATTTCTCATGAACCACTGGATGGATTTTAATAAAACTTTCAAGATGCAATTATTGGCTTGACATCTGCAACTGATTACCCTCATTCAGGATGGCTGCCACATCAAAGCAACATTAGTAAACAAAGAAGTGGCCATAACCCAATCAGTGTGTCAGCTATTGAAGTTTGATCCGTAACATATACTCTAAATCACATGAAATCTGTCTTTAAACTCTTCCACTAACAACTGGAGTCAACTCTGTTAGCAAAATTCCTTATGAACCATTGAACAGAATTTGTTAAAACATTCAGAAATTCATCCATGGATAGGCATTTACAATTGATTAACTCAACTCAATGTAGGATGGATGCTTCAGAAAACTAATATAGGGAAACACAAACATTATCTACCTCTGCCAGTTTTACAAATACTAAGCTAAGATTTGATGTGGGGCCATATTGTCCCTAACACATCATTTAAGGATAAGACATTGTAAATATTTGATTGGCATTAACTGTTTCAGTCAACACTGTCTGTCTGTCTATATGAATATATTTTAAATAATTTGGCTGTACATCTATAATGCATTATAGGAGTCAACCTAATTCAGATGGGGACTGCTAACTGACCGTAGCTAACACAAAATGGCAATACTTAAAAATCGAAATAATTTTTTAGCATGAACAATACATTTCTGTCATGAAAGTTAGTGACATGTATTCCTTCAAGAAATGATAGGCCTTTAATTGTGTGAAGCGATGACTACATTTCAGCAGAATGAAAACCATGATTTGATATATCCCAGCAGACAGTTCAAATTAATTTCAAGACTTTACGCTATCATCCAAAATTTGCTGGCACAAGTTTTCCTTTTTCTCCCAGCCATGTAACCTTTTACTCAAATTTGACAGATGTGGAAGTAACAACGCTGTCTACCAGCTACAAATCCACCTCTTCACCACCTGAGGGCTGTGATAGAGATGATTTCAATTCTCCTCAGCCGTTTAATGATGGATGAATCTGCAGCTGCAGGAGCATTTGACAAGCCGCTGTCACCTGTGACAACTGGGACTGAGTGAATGAAGGCAAGATGAACAGAAATGTGCAGACATACCACAGGATAATGGCAGATGGAGTGAAGAGAGGATTGTAAAAAAGATCACTGTTCAATCTATGGCATTGACAATCTGGTGTCAGACCCTCACTGAGAAGACCTGACAAGCTGGCAGGTGGGCTATGTCTGTCTGTGTCACCGACCAGGAGAGATCAGGGCTGATGCGCAAATTCCTGCAACCCAGACTCCCAGTTTTGAAGCTTGTGATTGCAGCCGGTGCTGTGGTGACACGTGAACTCACACATTTCTGCACATGTGGGTGTAAAGTTACTTTGCCTATTGCTAATTACCGCCATGGTGCCAGCATTCGGAGCTGAGCCTCCAAATTACACGGCTCAACCACAACAAGGGGCGAAGTGCCCAGCAGTCATTTGTCAGACTAATTATTTGTCTTGGGCTTGTAATTGCTGTGAGAACAGGTACTCAGGTAATTGTCTGGTAAGCTGCAATGTTAAGTGATGCTTTCTCTCCATTTCCACGCAAGATGAAAGAAGTAAAGATTGCAGTGTTGAAATACGTGCCCCCACCTTCTCTCTCAGTCTAAAAATATATGCCATGGATGATTCTCGGCTCATTGAGAGGAAGGAAACAACACCTTAATGTTTGTATCATCTGGATGGGTTGTGGCACTTTCCATTATACTGGCTACTACCTGAATATATGTAAATAATTACATCCCTGGTGTATGCAGCATAATAAGTCCATTAATCACAATCCACAGAGAGTGAAGGTATGATACCATGAATGTACAAAGCAGATTAGTTAAAAATCATACTCATAACTTAAAGGTGAAGTAATCCAAAGGAGCACATCTCCACTTTGTTGCTGTGTTATGCAGCTGCACTCAGAGGCCACTGTCGTATGTAATGATGTTTGTCTGAGAAACACTGTCACCTATTGTCATAATTATAACTACATCCAGTGTTATTCTTATCTTTAAATGTGCATCCCACAATTCCTCACAGAGGTTACAAGGGGCCGACTGGACACAATGTCAGGTTGAATATAATAATGAGCAGAAAATAAATAACTCATCGAAAAGCCTAAACAGTGGAGATAACTTATTTTATTTTTTATTTTTTGCATTTGCCCTGAATCCAATGGCAGCCCTCCCGCTGTCTGTGAGACTTGTCTGAAACAATGGTCACTGGATTCCACTGTGTCGCTTCCTGACGAACGAATCAGTCTCACCATGCTGCCTCCTGCACACGGCATCGCCCTGGGGCCTCTTTGTTCTTTTTGTGTCAGGGAGCACACGAGCTCCTGAAGAGGATCCATAACGATCAGTGACAGCCGGGGCTGAGCGCGGCTGGCCTCATGCAGAAAAGGCCACTCTGACATGAAGGCGTAGAGTCCCTCCACATCCTCTTACCTTTCTTTAATGCAGCACGCAGCCTGGTCACGTTTACTTTGTGTGTTGGGGCAAACACTGTCAACTCTATTGTTAATATCAACAGGCGCATCATCAGATAAACAAATTGGTCTTGCTTGTGAACAGAATGTGTTTGGGTGTCCGTCAGTATTCAGATGCCACTTCTAGCTTGCACTTCAGAATTAAGTGTTTTGCAGCTCAACACAGTCACCGTCTGTGTAATGTGCGTGATCAGTGTGTCTGCGGAGGATAAGAATAAGCAGTAGGCGTGTGTTTTTCTTCTTTCTCTCCTCACGGTGGAGACACCACGGTGCCATCTGCTTTGCATTTGTTTAACAAAGATTTATTGTGAAGCAAGACACTAATCCAAAACGCACACACACAAATCTCGCCTTCTTCTCGTCACAGGCCGCAAAAAGAAAAAAAAAGTGAGGGATGTGGGATTGGAAACGCTTGGCGCATTCTTTGTCAACTCTCACTCTGACGAGAGGAGAGAAAAACCGGCTGGCACACAGAGGTAGGAATGCCAATTACGGCCTCCTCTGCCTCCATGTGGCACACTCCAACACGCCGAGTTGGAGCTGCAATTATAAACTTGTCATACATGTGTTTATGGTGAGGCGGAAGCATAAAAGTGCAAGACTTTAAAGAAGAACAAAATTGAAAAGATGAAATCAAAGCAAGGAGAAATTGCTCATCTGTATCTCTGCAATGACAGGATCCAGTTGTACAGAAGGTGCTACACACTTCAGCGTCAAATGTGTTGCAGGAGACAAGGATTATCTGTTCCTTGTGCAGGAAAAACAGGTCAAAGTGGCTCTTGAGAACAGCTCCTCTTGTGTCAGCTCAAGGAGCGGGGAGATGTAACTTGTTACTTCTCTCCATACTATCCAGGTGAACTCCTGTACATCCTGAATCCTCATGCCCTTTGTGTCACCCTCATGCCAGAGAGAGAGGCAGGGTCCTTAGGGCAAAGACCCCACAGCCCTACAACTGGAAAATGCCACTGCCGAGGTTTGGTAGGGCTCCCTCAGAGATGACAGAAAGGTTAGAGGGTCCCCTGAGAAGTGGGGGCACAGAACCTGTCGAGCCTCCTGCGAAACACTCGTCAGCTTGTTACCCCAGCCCATGAAAGGACTGAGGGTCCCCATCTGCCAACTGGTACTACCAGGGCGTTCATTATTTAGGGGTGAAACACTGAGATGCTCAGCCATATACACAAACATGAGCATGTGTTCTTATGTACATGCACTTGTACCAGCCAATAAACACACTCACTTACAGAAGGATATACACATGCACATTCCAGAAACCTCATTCAGTGGCTGTGTTCAGAGCCGAGCCCTCCAACCTTGAGGTGAAGCCCCTGCCAGTTCACCTGCCAGGGCTGGACAAGAAGAGCACTTAGTGCCCCAAAAATGCCATCCATACCCCCGCCCCACTCATTCACTGCATTACTTGGAGGTTAAGGAGGCTTCACCCACATTACCCATTTTCTCTTTGCCAAGTGACGCCCCAAGTCACGCATGAACAAATGTCAACAAGCCAAACTTAAACTGAAAATGCTACGTTAAGGAGGAGATTATTTTCTCCAGCATCTCCTTTCATTTATAGTGGCATGTTAAGTGATACTTCATTCAGAGTGAATTAGTATGTTTTTCAAAATTCTAATTTAAAAAGGAAAGAAAATGTCATCAGCACAATACTGAAAGTTATATTATTATGGAGAAAATGTCACTTTACATAAATTTGCACATTCTAATGCAGGATTTTAAAATTTCACAAGACTGGTGCACCAACATATTAAAAAGAATTGTCAAACAAGTTGTGTTTTGACTACATTAATGATAATGCATGTATTTTACAGTACAAAGGGGGATTACTGTCGTCAAATGACTCCATCTGTTTGAGTTTCCGAGCCAGAATTCATTACTTTAACTGCAGCATTTATTGCCTTGAGAAAAAATTTGCCTGCTACTCCTCTGCGCTACATTAACATGTTGCTGCTGACTGCTACATGCTGTGCAACATAGCAGTGCTGGGAATAAAGCCTGCGACCACAAAGAAAAGACGGGACATAACTGAGAGAGATGAAAAGGCAGATATCCACCATGGGAAAGAAAAAAGAAAGAAAACAAGAGAATGTGGCTACTTTTTTTATGACCGCTACATTTGAATACAAGTAGAGAAAATACTTATTTTTTTGTATTCAGTGATAGCCAAGCTTTGGAAATTTCAGTCCCCATCCAGTTGGACATGGTAACCAGCATTGTCTGTGAAAATGTTGTGTGAATGCTGAATGACATAGATTAAATTGATCTAACTCAGTTTATTAAGGTAAATGACTAAAATATAGCTAAAAGCTAATAGGAGTGGATCTCTGGCTAAAAGCCACTTGTAGCATAGTAAAAGGCCATGTAAAAACAAACAAAAACAACTAAATGGCTTGTAGCAAAAAAGTAGCAAAAGAATATTTAAAAGTAGGAAAAAAGTAGCTAGAAGCCAAAAGCAGCAAAGTGCTAACTAAAAGCAGCAATGTGTTATGCTAAACATAATGAAAGGATGGCTAAATTGGCTAAATTTTTGGAGTGAGATTCAAGATGGATGTCACAGCTAATCAGCTATAGTTAACACAAAAATAATTATAACTTAGTCTATTTTACAAAGTAAAAATTGACATGGAATTAGCTCGTCGTTCACAACACAAACTCCAAGTTCAAATAGATCGCATGAGATTGTGCAGATTATTTTTAAAGTTTTGACCAAAACTATGACATTTTGCATCATAAGATGATCTTAGTTTCAACTCTGAAAAAAAGAGTATGCCTTTAACATTACATGTCTTCACTCTTTTCACTTTGTGTAAAACCAAATAATCTGGTTAGTGTGTCTGCATGCCTGCCAGACCATCAGTAAAACTGTTTAATACTTATTTCCACTTGCATGCAAACAGTTTTACTCTAACCCTGAGCCAAGATATTGTAAGCCAAGCTAAGTTAACTGGTTTGTTATATATTTCCTACAAGTACTGATATACAGTATCTTATAGGTGTATAACACTCCAAAAGCACCCGTGTTATGTGTCATAGCAAGTGTGTAAAAAGACGACTAGTTTGAAAAACATGATAAAATGAAGCTTGACTTCCTTGTGTGAGCCAGCTGGGTCATTCAGTATACATGCGTGTACTCGTGGGAGTAAGTGTGACAGGGGGTGGTTATGAGGCTCTCGAGCCTGAGAAGGGCAGATTGAGGATTACTGAATGCCGATGGGAACACAGCCTTGTTGTGGCAGGAGGTGCAGCGCTGATGAACCAGAACTGTCTTCTGGCAGGTAAGATGTCAAATTTATGCTCATCTGGCCAAAGAGGACCTGGCAGCCATCTTTTATTTGCTGTTTTCTTCATTTTGCTATTCTTGACTTTGATGGAGGATGTGCAGCAGTGTACCAACATCTTAACCCCTAAATCTCTTCCTGCAGTGCACAAAAATGGCCGAAGCTTTGAAGTTGATGTACTTATGGTGTTTCATTTACATCCAGCCTCAGTACTGGGAAATTTCCCAAGTTTTGTCAGGTATATGAAAACATATGGACACTCACAGCAAAGTCTTTGTTGTTCTTGCTCCTTTGGAGTGTAAAAAGTTACAAAACAAGTGTGCATTCCACTTAAATACTTATCGGAGAATAAAAGGCTCAGACTGCATATGTGTGTGTAACATTAAAGTAGTTTTACAAGTTAACAAGTGGTTAAAATAATAGCCCAAAAACTGGTGCTTGAGTGGCTCTGTAAAGATGACACTTAAAACTTTTTAAAATGTGAAAGGAAAAAAACTAAATTCCACACACAAAATTAAAGTTTACCAAGCAGCTGCATCATTAAGGCTTGGAAACCCTGTTGAGTGTACTTCAATTTTGCCACTCTCTTCATGCCACCACTGGCTAGCTTCCTCAGACTGCTGCAGGAACTCCATTTCCCTGTCATCCACCCTCTGGGTGTTGAATGTTGCTAGCTGCATTGAAATTGTAAGTAATGGTACATGTCTGAACCACAGAAAGACAATAGGTTAACATAGATTAACTTTAATGGGGATTGCCATTAGTTATAATGGCAACACCTATTGTTATTCTGTGACAGGAAGTGGATCTCTATACTTTATTTATATATTGGCCTTCCGTCAAAATTATTGCGACCCAAACGGCAACGTGTACCCCGACAAAAGTTACATGAAGACAACCGGCTCTGTCCTGCGAGGTGTGCTATTACTTTTATTGGCGTTTCAAGTTACCATGGCAACGTAATTATCGAATAAAGACCCCCCAAAACCCCATGTTAAAGTGGGATTTTTCCAAAATTTCTTCAGTCTAAGGTCATGTGACTTGGAGTGGAGTGGAGCAGGTCTAAAATTTTCAATGAGTTCTCAGCAAACACATTGCTGCTACGGCCACAATTTTCATGATAGAAAGACAGATTACATATCAAAATGTATTTTTTTTTTCTTTCAGAAAATATGTCTGGTTTTACTCTAATCCAAAGGGTTTCTCTCAAGGTGCCTCAGAAGGCAGAGAAGTACCAACTCCCTCTCATTGAAGCTCCATTACTAAAATCTCTGGCATTGATCTTAAAAAAAGGCTATTTTTACCTCATCATATCGCGGACATCAAACGCTCAAAAAATTTGAAAGTTTCCATGAGTAGAGACCCATCCCTTTTGGTACTCACAGTTCAACAATTATTTCAATAGACCTTATAGTTTTTACACAGCAGCTGTTTGTTTGAAGCAAACTTTCAGGTATTTTCCAACTGACACACAGTGACTCCCGTCCTAGCCTGTCTGTTAACGACATCAGAATCTGGCCTTCTGATTGGCTGAGGCTGTTCTCACTGTGTCTGGGCAGGACAAAGAGTGAGTCTGTGTAAGTCCACATGGTGCTGACATCACTCACATAGGAAGGACATAGGAAGCTGGAATTTACAGAGCATGTAGCTGAGTGCTAACCCAACACAAAATGAATGCTAAACTAAAGCTTGTGTTTACAGCTAATGCTAGTTTAGGATAAGATGCTAAATCAGCCATTTTTAGACTTTTAATGTCAAAAACTGGCATACTAGGAAACCCGAACATGTTTCGTCGCCAGAGCTACATTTAAACTGCAATAATTTGGCCATCTTAAGTCAGATTGGGCTGAAAATTGGAGTGGTTGCAGCTGGGAACGAACGCTATCACATACTGAATCCAAATCAAAAAATACAAGACGGCCACCACAGCTAAATTGTGAAATTGGCCATATCTCTGCCATTTTAGGACATTGAGCTGAAATTTGACATGGTGGTATATGACAGAGATCGTATGGCAGGCATGTGGCAATCTCTGTCATAGTTAATCCAGGAACTATTCTAGTTAACTTTATTGTTATTGTTTTAGTTACTATTATTACTGTTTTAATGGCTACAATATTACCTGCTTTATTGTGTAATTTGCTGCATTCTATTGTAGTTCCACTGAGAGATTATTTTTCACGTAATAGGTACTGGGGTCTCCAGTTCTTAAATACAAAGGACAGGGAATTCTCATTAAGTCAAAATGTCCATGCAATTTTGGCAGAGCTTTAAAAGTTGTTTTGGTCAAGTTGTATTTGCTTCCTTTTTAAACAGAGTTGCAAATTGTGATCGATTAAAAATGACTTCACAGTGTCATTTATGTGTCTGGGTTTCTATAAAGAAACGGATGCCTCCCACACCCACTTAAACTGTGTAAAATAAAACAGACAGACAGATACACAGCTTCCTGGATTGAATTTCTAATCTGATTTGAAGTAATTTTGCAATAAAAGGCTACTTCAGATTGGCAAAATTGAATGGGGAAAAATGTCTGTGAAGAAATTCTAAAAAATATAAACCAAGAAAAATGATGGTGACGTGTTATATTTTAATTCATTTACTTTAAAACTTAAACCAGGGCTCAAACCTGCATTGACAGGATTACAGAACTGCAGCTCTTAATATTGATCAACTGCAGTCTTACGCTTTCAGAAGCAACAATATTTGTTAAATAAGATCCACATGTGGGTGATCTAAGTGTAGGTAGACACCAAAAATAGGCCTACCATGTTGGAGAAAATGTCCTGTTGTATATATTTTGTCTGCCCTCCTTTTTCTGTATTCTGTTCCTGTCCGATCTGTCGACTAAGAGCTGCTGACTAAAAATGTATCTTCTAAGTTTAGACTCACAAACGGGGTTTTAAATGGAATATGCCTGAATCAATGAAAATCATTTGAAATTTTATTTAAAATGTGTTTCAAAACACATAGACACACATATATAGCAAGCTAAGTAATTGAGTAATTTACATTTCTAAATGTAAAGATTTATGTTTATTCAGATGGAATGAAAAGTGCAAACATGAATGGCATCATTTACGACATTTAAAACTTTTTTCTTAGAGCATAATAAAGCTTCACAAATTCAAATAAAATTAAGCACTTAGTAGTCTAACATATTTCTTCTAAGTTTTAAAAAGATCTCTGAGAAAACCCAGTTGAACTCCTCATCTTGTATTAAACTGCAGTGGACATCCATATATCCATTATCTGTAACCCAATTCTTCATTTCAGGGTCACTGGTGCCCATATCAAGCAGTCACAGTGCGAGTGGCGGGGTACACCCTGGACAGGTCGCAAGTCCGTCACAGGGCCACATAGAGACAAACAACCATTCACGCTCTCACTCACACCTAGGGACAATTTAGAGTTTCCAATTAGCCTAACAGACATGTTTTTGGTTTGTGGGAGAAACTCAGAGTGCCTGGAGAAAACCCACACAAGCACAGAAAGAACATGCAAATTCTACCCAGAAATGTCCCTGGGCCGGGATTTGATCCAGCAAACATCTTGCTGGGAGGCAACAGCTCTACCAACTGAGCCACCGTGCCGCCCATGAAGTTCAAAAATTTTAAAAGTCTAGCAGGAAAAATGAACAATCTAAACCCTTTTTCTTTTTAACTACGGCTGGATTTGAGTGAAATGTGCTAAATGTAATTTTAGCTTTTCAAATAGACAAAAATACCTTGTACAAAGTTGGAATTGTGTCCCCAATTTAAATGTTTTCACAGAACCCCAATACAAAATAATCATACCTTAAGTTGTTTTATCTGTTTTGTTGTTTGTCTGCACCACATTATATAAATAATGATTAAAAAAAGAAAAGAAATGTTATGTAATGTTAAACCACCTCAACTGGCTCCCATGTGGCTCCTACTCTGATTCACTTGCGGTTAACTGAACTTCTCACCATAAATTATGCTTCAGAACAGCGAAAGAGAAAACTTTAATTCCGCTAAACAAAAATAAACTCCTATCGCACAAGTTCCTGATGTATTGACAATAAATAAATACATTTATACCAGTTGATGCAACATTAATTGAAAAACTACTTTATGCAGGCATAAAGTAAAACTGTCTTTATTTGCCTTTACTGTTCTATTCAATGTTATATTTGCGTACAAATGTGTGCCAACTTTTTGTTTTTCACCTGAGCTTTTCTAATACAATCAACAATTTATCAATTTCAGAAATATGACAAATATTTAATTCTGAAAAAAATTTGAAAAAATCTTTGTTTTTCCAAAAATCTTTTCCTTTTCTTCAGTAAGGCCTTTTTAACCCCTTTAAGACAAAAATCAGCCATAGAGCTAAATCCTTGGGTGTCATGATATTAGGCAACATGCTTCTCAACTCATTTATCTCTGCTGAAAAACAAACTACTGACAGTAATACAAATTTCATCAAAGACTCAAACACTCCTACAAGTACCTATTAAAATATAAACAAAATAGTACAGAGAGGAGAGAGTTTCAAAGGGAGACAGAACATTCAGTTTTATGCATGTTTTTGTTTATAAGATTTTCATCCAATCTTCTCTCATTGCTCCATCCTCTTGTTGTCTTTACCCTCTGATTCTCCATCCCCATTTGAGATTCACTTCTCATTCATTCCCACCTCTCCCTCTGGCTCCCCTCCCTCCACTAATTTACTCTCCAACCTGCTGCTTTAGCCATGTACAATTACAAAGGGGAGTGCTAAGTAATGCGCACTAATAATGCTCAAGCTGAGAGGGTTTGTCAGAAATAATTACTTCCCACAGAATGAGTTATAGTAGTCACAAGATGTGTATAAATACCTACTGTTGTTCTGCTCAGTTTTCAATCCTAGTGCAACATGATTCACTCCTGGTGCTGAGTAAATCACTTAGGATTTTTTACTGTTAAATTTATCACCAGTAAAAAGACTGGAAAAAACTAAATGTAATGCAAAACCTTGTCATTGTTTGCTCATGCAAACCTCCTACACTTCATATGCCTCACAGATACTTCACCCAGACAATCATATTATTGCCTGATGTTCTTTGTATATTTGTTAGCAAAATATCTCAGAAGCCACTGAACAGATAAATTAATAAAACTCACACAGAAAAAAATATTAAATGAACATTTACAACAAACTAACTTTTACAGTCAACATAAATTAAGGTAACCACCTCAGATAATTATTCTTAGTAAACACAGAAATGGCTTGAATTCAGTCATTTTCACAGATACTGAAATATAATCTGGTTTGGTAGTAGCTGAAAGCCATTCTCAGTACTCAGCTCAAGCTCTAACAAATAATACATGATCTTTATTTAATCATAATCATCTTAATAATTATATTTTGCCTTTATTTAAGGCATAATCTCTTCTGCTCAGAGAAAACATCTATTTATTGTTTGTATTTACAGTATATATATTCAAAACTCTGTATAACTCAGTTCTTCCTTGTTTTCTTTTTCTAACAGATCTTTGGGTAAGGTAAGAAGTAGTGAGGGATTAGGGCGAGCTCAGTTTGGCTTGGAAATATAAAAAGAGGGAGTTTGACAAAAATAGATTGGGAACACCTGATTTAGGGTATAGTTTGATTATTATTATTGAGTACTGACACGTGAATGTCTGCACAGGTACTAAAGAAAAATAATAATAAAAAGCAAAGAAAAGCAGGAATGTGTGATGACACAGCCCTTCAAAGTGGATCAAATTCCAATCTTAGATTGCCTCCTTGGATAATGTGGAAATATTAGAGAAGCCTTGATCTAAAATGGAGCATGGAAATGAAATGGCAGGGGGAGCCCTGAGGACAGGCAGCAGATACAGCACTGGGCCTGCTGTACATACCTCTGGGAGGCTGCAAGCACAGCCTGCCTCTCCTATGTAAATGTCCCATTCCACACATTAGTCATACTGCCTTCACAACGCACTAAAGTGTGTCTCGCCCATCAAACTGTGCCTGCCTCCATGAAGATATCTCAAATGTTCCACAGATAAACCCCAGAGGCCTTTTCTACCCCTACCACCCCCACATACAGGACCACAGAGTACCTGATTGGTTCTATGCTCCAGCTAGATGGGATAATTTCAAATGGAGGTATCTTTGGATATTGATGCCAGAAAATATCTGATCTGAAAAACTGATTTCCATCGGTCCATCCATCCATTATCTTTGTCAGGTCGCAGCGGCAGCAGTTTGAGTAAGTAACACAAACCTGTCTTTTCCCAGACACCTCTTCCAGCTCTTCTGTCGGTATTCCAAGGTGTTCCCAAGCCAGCCAAGAGACACAGTCTCTCCAGCATTTCCTACGTCTTCCCTGGGGTCTTCTCCCAGCCAGACATGCCTGGAGCACCTTTCCAGGGAGGCATCCAGGTGAGACCCTTACCAGTTGCCCAAACCACCTCAATTGGCTCCCATGTGGAGGTGCAGCAATTCTATTCTGAGTCTCTTGTAGAGACCTGAACTTCTCACCTTATCTCTACGGGAGAGTCCAGCCACCCTGCAGAGAAAACTCATTTCAACTGCCTGTATCTGCAATGTTGTTCTTTCAGTCACAACCCAAAGGTGGGGGTAGCGAGGGTAGCTCCCTCTTTACCACAACAGACTGGTGCAGAGTCCACAATACTGTAAAAGCAATACCAATCCATCTGTCAATCTAATGCTTCATTCTTCCCTCAACCGTGGGCAAAACCCCATACTTAAACTCTTTCACTTGAGGCAGAACTTCACCACCGAAGGCCACCAAACCGGACTGCCTCTGCCCTCTGGCTGCACACTCCTCCTTTACTCACCTAACATCACTGAGTGATAAGTTCAAGGCTAAATTGGCCAGTTTATTTGAAGATTAAATGGTCCTTGTGGATGACTAAAACCTGTAATCACTGTTGAGTAGGTGAGATGTTGGTGACCAAATGACTGCATGAACTAACTTACTTCTCTCCAATTAGAGATAAATCTTTTATGCTTTGTTTCTAATATGTTTTCAAAAGTGACTCTGGTGATACTACCCACATAAAATAAACAAGAAACCTCTGTCCATCTCCCATATATAATCATCATAAATACACGTGTATGTCACCTGCCTCATCATGTGTGCACACGTATTACACACTTGTGTCACTAATTTGTATGCATGCTATATTACACACAACCTACGTTTAAATATTTGTGGCTTTTGTCGATCTGTTTCTGATGATATAATAATCAATTTCTAACTTGTAGTAATTCATTAGTTTTATTTATGTATTTTGTATACTGACTATCGGTTCATGTTACTGTTGTTGTTGTTGTTTTGTAGCAAGGCATCAACGGGAGGATTATCTCAATCTTCCTGTTGTAGAGTAAAACTGTCAAGGCATTAACAAAGTTTGATGGGGGGGGGGGGGTTCTTAGTGTATTTTTCCAACGTGAAAGGTCAATACTCTGATAGCAAAAGTAATGCAATCTTGTCTTATAGTCCTCTGAGATGCAACATAACAGGGATATTCGTAACTCAGTACATGCAAGTTTGCTAGGGTGTTGAAAAGAATGCAGCTGATGTTGTAGCTTTGAATTTCTTGGCAAAAGGCCTTCATTAATGATGGCATGTCAGGCATATTTAAACAGTGATGCTTCAGAGGTCAATAAGTAAAGTAATGTGTTGAATTGTTTAAGTTTTGCAGCACAAGTCTCTATGCAAATCCTTTGTTCATTGGAAGATTTTCAGCTGCTAAATAAACATGAATTCACTACAGGTCCCAACTGTGAGGACATAGTAATGTTTTTAAGCAAAAAAATAAAAAAATAAAACAGGCAACAGTCCTGAATCATAAAGCAGAAGCTGAGTTTACCACTCACTAAGAAGATTTATCTGCTTTTAAACAGCTTGTATTTGTACTGACACTTGTTGTGTTATATTAATTAGCCATGCAAGCATAAGTGGCAAAATAAATGCTTGTTGTGGAGAACCTCTACTGTTTCTAGCTTGTCTTAGATTTGTGGAGCAAAAGAAGATATATAACTGGAGAAATGGCACAAGACCACGGAAATGGCACAATGGCTGGATCAGGCGAGCGGGTTTAAATATTTGATAAAAAAAATTTAAAACCGATAATTTGGAAAGAGTGTTTTTTGCCCAAAATGCCCATTTCTTTATCTTATAGGCTGTGTCTGAATTCAGAGGCCGCATCCTCCCGAGGCTGAATTTCAAGGCCGATTACGTCACAGCGCCGCGCCGAAGGCTGTCCAAATTCGGAGGCTGCTCTGCTCGCGGCCGACAAATGCGTCCTCGTTTTGCCCCGATTTGAGGGACGGGTCCGGTGGATCCTTCCCAGCCCACCATATCCCAGCATGCATTGAGGGCTGACCGGGAGAATTTTTTTTCTTGTAATGGCAGACGAAGCAAGACAGACGGAGTAGGCCTACAGTTTTAAATAAAAATCTGACGGCACAAAAATTAAAAATTTATAGCGGTTGTGTTTTTAGGAGTTTGTCGTTTGCAAAGACGTGTTTTAATATTATTATTATTCTGTTATCTGTTATATTGAATTATGTTATTTGCAGAATCAAAAATTTGCTTGTATGGTGGGTCTCCTAGTTTTTCATGTACTACCTTCAAGCTAATTTTGTTCATTTATAATATATATAATTTTTACATATTTTTAATTCTTTATTGGTTAGCGTCGTCACGGTTGCTAGGCGACAGGTCATACACTGGGGTAAGGGAGGAAAGGCTAGACCGTCCAAACTCACAGCCGCTCGCTTCCAGTCTTTGCTGTCGTCAGAGGACCCAGCCAACATAGACCGGGTAGGCCGGGTCCTCGGGAGGATGCGGCCTCTGAATTCAGACACAGCCATAGGCTACCTCTCCACAGATCCCCACTTGGAATTATTTGAACTATCACTTTAAATGTGTGATTCTTTTCACAGACCTCAGAAGTTTCTGAAGGGCAGAATGAACTTCAGTCAGAGGTAAGATGTTACAGTATGATGGCTTTTCTAGTCAGGATCTATATAGTCTTAATACTTTACTCCAAACCTACAAACCAAATTAATATTATTAAATAACAATGTTATATGTTATATCTAATAACTCCACCCAACATGAGATTATCCTACTATTATGTATTAACTTTTTTAATTTATTCATTTAGACAAAACCAGAGTCTCCTGAGACATGAAGCTAAGTCCTATTCAGCTCTAAACTGCAGTTCTAATTCTGCTTAGCCACGTAGGACTGAAGACTGTGTGAAGCCTTAGAGACAAGTCAAGCACCGACACATTTCATTTAGTAGCTTTTTAAAACGGTCTTAATGCAATCATCTTCATCTGGTGACGCTCATTTCATTTATAGCATTACTTGTTTTGTTTTCATGCAAGCAAAACATGAAAAACAATGTGACACTGAACAAGTTTAAAGTCACATTTAAAAACTAAATAATTCAATTTCAGAGTTAAAGTTACATTTTGACCAAATTGACAATTAGTCTGACCAGTACCAATACCAAAGTTGGCTGCTGCTCTTCTAAAACATTTTCAAAAAATTAAAAACATTCATAGCAGTTTATCCAAAGGCTATTTTATAAGCCATCAATTTCACATTACATATTTATTCAAAACAAATACTTTATTTCTGTTGAAAGGATCACATCCTACAGCTAGCTGCTGCTACTGCTATTTGAATATAATGATTTTTATATTTGCAAATAATCCCAAAAATCTATGCAAATAGTCTTATATATTTGTTAACTGTAATTTTAAGTCTTACAGCAGTGTGCATACAAACTGCTATGAATTTCTTTAGATTTAGATTATTGAAAGATGGCAGCAACCCCCTTTGGTCTTGGCTTTACTCATACTTGACTTTAGATTGTTAATCCAATCAGAATTAAGCTCTTTTTATCCCGACTGAGGTTGTTCAAAGACTCATTTACAACAGGTAAGATTTTTATTGTTCATTGTTTTAATCTTTCCGCACTCCCAGAAATCTGAATTGTTATTTTAGATACAGTTTAAATCATATTTTTATTTGTATATTTTATGTTTGAACCTTGTCTACTTTTTCAGGACTTGAGTTTGGTAAAAGTCTCAGCATTCTTTTTGATGCAGACAACAGTATCATTAATTTTTACCGTGTTTGGTTTCTATACTGTAAGTGGGAGACAATGTTGTTGTTGTTATTTACACAGTATTTGTGAAATGCCTCCATAGTTTACACCCCACTGAGCACCCACACACGCCTCTTCCAGTACTTTACACTCTTTGCTGCTAAAATGTCAATAAAATCCATACCAGGTTAATCTCCCACCAACGGAAACATGAACACTTTATCCTGAGCTGCATATGTTCCACACCCAGGGTCGATTTACTGTATGTCAGGGGCAAAATTAGCATTCATATTAGCCGCCTCTCCCATGTATGATATCCGTCATTGCCAGGCCTTTAGCACACCAACACAGCTCAGGGGATGCTTATCTCATGAGCCATAAATTAGGGAATGAATCCCCTCCAAAACACTGAAGGCAAAGGATGGAGGATGGAGTCATTGTGCCTGCATGGTGTTTTGACACTGTAATGACACATGTTTTACAATCACCCCCTTCCCCTTTTCATTCGGAGGAGTGGACCTGTCCGCTCCTGCTGGAGAGAAATGGGCCTCCTGGACATTACCACCTCCTCCCAGGGGAGACATAAATGAGATGGAGGAAATAGGAGGAAGACTGCAAGAAGAAGGTATAGGACAATGTCCAAACATGGAGGAAGGGAGGGAGGGAGCGTGTATGTTTGAGTGGACTGATGTCCAACTGGAAAAAGAAAAAGTGTTTATTTTTAATTGCGGCCAGGGCTGCTGCACAAGCACAAAGGTGCATCATTACTTACCTGACAGAGCTCCACAATCACAGGCCCTCCCTAATAAATCCTCCTTACTTAAGACTAGAATATGAATAAGTGAAGGTCACATCTGAGGGAGGTGTGATCCAGTCCAGAGAAAATGTTTTTTCTTTTCAACCATCAAACTAGCCTCCCTTTTCTCTCTTCTTCCTCGCCACTCTTCTTCTGTCTTTCTTTACCTCTCACGCTCATTACAGGGGAAGCCATGCAGCGCTGCTTAGGAGAACGTGTGATGAGCCTTGGGAGATATTTCCACTGGGAGGGAGAGAGGTAGGGATAGACAGAAGGGGAATAGATAAAAAAAATGCTGACTTGTCTTCAAAGGAGGCAAAAAATAATTGAAATGGTGTGTGTGTGTGTGTGTGTGTGTGTGTGTGTGTGTGTGTGTGTGTGTGTGTGTGTGTGTGTGTGTGTGTGT
>JAVKLF010000042.1:18103785-18118140 GCA_034783495.1 Millerichthys robustus
GTGTGTGTGTGTGTGTGTGTGTGTGTGTGTGTGTGTGTGTGTGTGTGTGTGTGTGTGTGTGTGTGTGTGTTAGGGAGCATGATGGGTGGGGTTGGTAAAGTAGAGGTGGAGTGTATTGAGAGGCTCCATGTTTGAGTCGGCCATTAATTGAGAACGAATGTGAAACATTGTGTGGTCCTTCCTCAGCAACCCCTCCCTGACACCCAAGATGGGAGATTGATAGAGGAAATGTGTGATGAAGATATGAAAGATGCAAAAAGGGCGAGGTGGCGTGTGGAGTGGAGGAAGTGAAACAGAAAAAACATAATAAAGTGGAAGTAACATTGTCGGAGCGGCTAAAACAGTAGGCGGGAGTGGAAGAAGAACAGAAGACAGAGAGAAATGAAGTTCAAAGTGTGCCCAGACTGAGTCCTGTCCTCGCCGTGTCCTTCCTTGAGCCCCGAGTCACGCATCGCTCATCTTGTCACATTGAACTCCAGATGCTCCTACCCCGGAGAGCCACTTCGGCCGAGGCCATTTTTCTTCATTCTCGCTAACAATTTGGTAATGAAATATTGATTTTTAGTTAGATTCATATTGATGCCATTAGCTTTACATTGATAAATCAAGTTTGGCTGCTTGTCTGGCGTAGCAGAGCAAGAGCTGGGGCCGAGAGATTACAATCAGAGCCACTGATGTGTTAATTTGATGGATATTTACCCTCCACCTACCCCACTCACACCCCTACCCACCATCTCTTTATGTTTCACTGCATTTCATAACATTGTTTTTTTTTTATTACAAAGCACCCCACAAGGATATTTATGTCCATGTCCATTTCTCCTGGAATAGCCTTTCAGCAGACCTGCCTGTGGCAACACCACACAATCTTAGACTCATTTCATGTCTCATAGACAAGACAGGGATATGAGGGACTGTTTCACACCCGTTGAGTAAAATGAGGAAAACAGGAGAGGGCATGAATATTTCTATACTTTTCTACCAACAAAGAAAGCAGCAATTTATGTGAGGCCCCTCTTTGCATGAAATAACGATAATCTCTGGCATGGGATATGAATTTCCTTTAGTTTTTTATTTTTAGTATTTATTGTCGTAAACATCAGCAATATATTTCAAAAGCAGCTAAAATTCTGCTTTCAGGGTGGGTTTTTGGAAACAGAGACTCGTTTTTTTAAGTGCTTCAAAAATTGTACAGCTCTCTTAAAGTGTCTCGCACTCATGCAAGGTTGGGAGGATATATAACATTTGAAAAACATTAGGATCATTTTCCAGATTAGGGTGGTTTTTAAATGAGTCTCCTGCCGCAGCTTCGCTTTCCAACTGCAATATGTGTCTGCACACAGTCATCTTAATGAAAGGAAATGATGGCGTTCACTTTAATGACGTGGAGTTCAAGGACTGCTTATTGTTCCAGAGAAAAGCCATCTTTTTTCACGGTAATATGAGTTTTTCTTTCACTTTTTTTACTCTGTGCAATTTCATTTGAGAAACAGACACCGAAGGTTAAATGCACTATATAGGTTGTCAAAATATGAGAAAGAGCTCAGGATGTGAAACAGATATATTGATAATGCCGCTTCCCACCCCCACCCCCCATGCACAGTTATCACTGTTTTGATAATGCCTCATCTTAAGTCTTTCTTATCTTTCTGGGCAATTATGCAAAACAGAATGTAGTCCTAATTATCACAGACATATGAGCCACTCTGTTTCACTCTAGTTATAAAGTAATTTTACCACAACACAACTTATTCCTTCAACATCCTGCACACATTTCTCTGCAGCTTCTTAAAGAAATGTATCAATGACAATCTACTTTACAGCATGTTTACTGTACGTGTGATAAAACAGGTCCCCGTTTACATTTATCCTCTAATTTAGTGCTCGGCACAGAGTGAATCTTCAACATTTTCAAAATGTTTTGGTTCTGATGTGATTTTTCTTTGACTGAATGACAAGAAATTGCATTAAAGGGAGGCAGATGACTCTCAGATGTCCTGGGGAAGGGAGCTCTGACATTTACTCTAAACAAAATTAAACCTCAAAGGTATGGCTTTGTGTGTATGTGTGTGTTCCCTTTGATCCTGCTGTGCCCCCATCTCCTGTCATGGATTATGAGGCCAAACGACTGGGAAAAGGCCATGGTCCAAATGATGGCTGGTGGAAGAACACTGCCTCCACAGGCCTCTGGGACTGAAACAAATCTAACATCTAAACTGGCCTCTCTCCAATTTTTCTCCAACCTGGTTGATACTCGGAGTAGTTCTTTAAAAATATGTTGACTGTAACACAATAAATTAGCCCCAATTGATCTAATGTTGACTTATAGGGGTGCATTTCTGTTTTACAACTCCACCTACAGACTGTGTTTTGGTTTCAAACAAGCATCATCCCCTCTGTTATGATAGCTGCCATAACTCAGTTCTGACTGGATTCCCATCAGTCTGAACTTTTATCAAGTCTTAAATGCTTGCTGTAGTTTTCATTGATTGAACTTAGGATTCCCAGCCTCTCAGGAGAAATACCTGCAGCTCAGGAGGATTTACTATTTATCCCCATTTCCTGCGAGGTAATATACCATCATCCCTTCACACACACATTCAGTCTCTCTTTTACCCACAAGGTGTACAGTATGGATATATTGAGAAAAATATGATGGTACAAACTCAGAGAAAGAAGTTTTTCTATCAGTTGCTGACCCTCCTTCATTTGGATAAAGGTGAAATGCTTCAATTCAGATTCTGTAAATGAGTTGACTGATGAGGCTTTGTCCACCTGCCCATTACTGTATTGCGCTTGCAAGATTATTATTACTTTATTGCTTTATTACTATTGCAGGGATGTCATCCTGAGGTCATAATCAAATACAGGCTGTCAGTGGCACTTTGATTGGCAGAACCTTTGCTAAGACTTGGCCAATGGCTGCACAGTGCTGCATCTGCTTGTCATGAGAATGTGCACGCAGCAGAGCGGTTTCGTTAGCACCTCAGCCGTGCAATAGAATCAATATCTACACCCTAAAGCATCTCTGTGCTCCCTTGGCCAGCTGATAAACGGGTGGGGTGGGGTAGGGATGGAAGAGACAGCAGTGCTCACACTTACTCCAGAGCTCCCGTGCAGTTCACAGCTACTAAATAGGAGGGAGAGGAGAAGGGAGGGGGAGAGGCTTCTGAGGAGAGAAGACAGAGCAGTCAAACATTTCAGGGCCCGCCATTCCAGAGTAATGAAGCATAGCCAGAGAATATACCTTTGCAACATTTGATAAAGATGGGCTGACACGCCAGCCCAAAAAGGTTCCTCTATACGCCAGCACATGTCTATCCATCACCGCTAGGCATTACAGGCAGAAAGAGAAGAGGAGAGAGGGAGGCCAGTAAACGAAAGGAGGGACAAATAGCAAAAAAGGGAGTATAAACTGACTGACAGTGAGGGAACAGGTGGGCAGGCATGGGTGGATGGAGAGAGGGAAGATAAAGAGGGGGAGTCAGTGTATCCTTGGCAGCTGGTGGATCCTATCAAGGCCGATTGGTTGGTGAATGAGGCTCAGGAGGCCCGTGTCCTTGTACCCACTGGTTTGTTTTCTGCTCACTCCCTCACCACCCCCTCCTCCTACAGAGAAAGACAATAAAGAAGCAAATGAGTAAACGTTGCACATTTTACGTCCTCATCATCCCCACACTCTGTCTCTCCATCTGTTACTCCTTCACCAGTACTGTAAAACAAAAAAGGAGAGGAGTGGAGCAATGAATGAAGCAGAGCAACAAATACAAGAGTGCTGGTATTGTGTGCCTGGAGTCAAAGCTGGTAAAAAGTTTTGGTAGGGTTACACTGTTTACACGTCTCTCTAAAATGCTTCTGCTATGTCATTGGCACTAGCATGGGTGTTATCTAGTTGAAAACAAAATGCACAATGACAGAGAAGAAAAAACATTTTTCAGCTTTGGTGTAGCACAAGAAAGAACCTTCAACAACCAAACTTACACTGTGGAGCAGTACTTAGAGATTGAGATATCTATTGGATGTTTTATGTTTTAAGGTGATGTGTGCTACAATTGTTCACCAAATAATAATGTCATAGTTTTTACTGGGAAGACTGTCAAGCCTAGGTTCTGATTGTTTGCCTACTGTCCTGCATGTTACAGGCCCTGTTCAGATGTGGCACTAGCATGCATTCTTTACGGAACTGGTCACAAGTAGACAGTTCCTTCCACAAAATCAAATAAAATCCAATTATCATATTTAATATTATATTAGCATCAGTATATGCATTTACACAGATAACTGTTTTTAACTGCTTAGTTATCTTGAACTAGGTGGCCATTGAGCCTAATTCTGACAATGCAAAAAAAATTGTTTTTTTCAGGAATCACCTCATATCAAAAAGTGATTCTTCAGCATCTACTTGTGTTCATACGATCAAGCAAATGCAAAAACAATATACAAGGCCACATCTGAAGGTGTTCTGAAGGATGCTATCCTTGATTTGTCTTTTGTGTCATTTCATGACTGTTTCATGGTATTCACATGCACACAAATTATGTAGCAAGTTTAGTTATGGTGGGAGAATATTACAGCCTTTGCTGGACTGTGCAAATGGTAGAAGTGTATCCATGACGTGAGGCTCACCACAGCATGGTTGGTTGTTGGAAACTTAAAACCAGATAGGCCTCTCTGTCCTCTTGCTTAGGCATAACTGCAATCCTGAAGCAGTTCAAGCAAGCTGTGCCTAGGTGGGCAGAAGAGCATAGTGTGGATGTGGAAAAGCATCTTGAGAACACAAAAAATAGAGAAAACAGAGAAAAACGTATGTTTTGGTAGGTTTGCTGGTTAAGATTCTCAATCATCCAGATCATGATCTATAACTGCTTCTTGTGCAAGAAATAGTGTATTTTTTTTTTGTTGGCTGCTTCCTACTTTAGGGGTCACCACAGCAAGCAAACTCACATGATAAGTTGGCAATTGTTTTCATGCCAAATGCCCTCTTTTACAGAGAATTACCACAGCGTACACATGCATAGCAAAAAAACAATATACAAGGTATAAATGATATTTATCTGATAGCTTTATTTGGCAAATAGGAACTTTGACAATTACAGGAAATTTAAAAAAGTGTGCTGTGTGATTGTTTGCTTATCCTGTGGATAGTGTACAGGATTATCGTGTAGCTCCACTCATTTGCTTATAGCACTGGATTTTCTTACTGCACAATTGTATTTTCAGAGTTCTGTATGCCATAAATCTCTGCACCTGGCCAAATAATCGTTGAGTCAGTTCATATTGATCAACAACTTCAGTGTAAGAGGCGGCTGCTGACGTATCCTGGTTATGTTTTGCTATTGAACAGTAATGGCTCAACTTTCTGCTTCTTTCAGCACCTCCGTTCTTTTGGGAGGAACAGCAGTGCTTGGAACTATGTAAACAAGAAGACAAAAAGAGAGAGAAGGAACAAATACAACAAATAAGCCCTGCCACAACAAAACATAACATGGCTGTATGCCGTCCCCAGGAGGTAGAACAAGGAGGGCCTCGCTGCCTGCTGGCCAGCCAGGTACGCTGCTTTGCTTTCAAGTCCTGTGGTGATTAATGAAATCTTAACGGCAGGCGAGACACAAATATTCATCACCTGGCTGCCCCTATTGTAATGCACGTGGAGAAGCCTGAGTGTGACAGAGGAGAGTGGAGACGAGAGCCCGTCCAGAGACAAAACACAACACGGGGCACAGGGATTATTACCAGGCCCACAGAAACACCGCTTTTTGTTCCCCTCAACAAAATGGAGGCATGTGATTTATGGACAGCCAGCATCTGTTTGGAGCAAGGGGAGACACAGATTCATGTCTGCTATTATGGGCTGTCCATGTTAGCAGGGAGGGGAGTTGAGCTGAAAAGAAAGAAAGGCAGAAGGTTATTGGTTGGACTGGTGATGGTGGTTGTAGTTGTTAAAAACAAAAGCTTCTGGGAAAGAACATGGTGTCAATTCCTTGTCGTACTGTGAAGCTGTTTCATTAATGTGCAGTTGAAGTGTTCTGTTACATTGTATATCAAAAGCAGATGTAGGCCCATATGAGCCACCCTGGGGAGAAGGGCTCTAGAAAAGAGTGAACCAGGGGGGTGGACTGCAGAGAGCAAGAAAAAAAACACAAGTTTGATCTACCAACTGATAATGAGTTCCTAAACTGAGCAGGAGAGAAGACAAAATTATCTGTATGATTGCAATAAATGGCATTGCAATAAACTCACGCACAAGACTGATGTGATAATTTTGATTGATGGCATACATGTAAGCCTTCCAAGAATTGGAGACTAATGTGTGTGAATTTCAGTGTCTTTTAGATTAGCAGCAGTTGAATAAACGAAGACACAAAAAACATTGTCATAGAAAAATAAACTTTCTTCAGTTTCTTCAAGATTTCTACGGCAGAACTTAATAAAAATGGGTTGATTTTTTCAGGTACTAAACTTTTTAAAATCCAACACCCTGGATAAGTTGCATGCCCATCACAGAGCCACACAGAGACAAACAAGACAAACAACCCTCATCTGTTATGTCTTTGGCACTGAATGAAAGTTCATCTATAGGGACAATTTGAAGTTACCAATTAGCCTACATATATGATTGTGGTCTGTGGGAGGAAACCGGAGTACCCGGAGAAAACTGACGCATGTGTCCCAGTGATATTAAAGCACTAACTAGTCTCAACAGAATGACGTATCTAGTGCTGAGTGCTGAGTAAACAGGTAAATGAGGAAATGTTGTGAAGCTCTTTGAGTATCCTCATTGCATAGAAAGATGCTATATAGGTACAGTCCACCAATAAAGTTTTAAAAAGACTTAACAAGCATGGCTTGTTGTGAAAGGGATGCCTTGAAAAAAACGTTTTCTCTCTTAAAAGAACATGACATTAGGCGTAGATGACGTTAGACTTATTATGACTTAGATTTACAAAGTTTTATCTGAATTAACCACAGACTTCTGGAACAGTGCCCTTTGGACAGATGAGACCAAAATAGATATTTACTCATAATGCACTGCACCGTTTTTAGTAAAATTCCAACACATATCAACACAAACACTTTAATATTATTGTCAAACACAGTTGTGGAGGTTTGATGATTTAGGCTTGTTTAGCAGCCACAAAACCTGGGCTCCTTGCAGTCTGTAAGTGAAAGTAAAATTCCACTGTAAACCAATGTATTTTAAAAATCAAATGTCCATCTATTCAACAGCCGAAACCTGCCTTAGTTAAATCATGAAGAAGAATGGTCTCAAAAGCATCCTTGGGGATTTCAGATTAACACATCTATCTTGCAGCTTTCTGAGTGACAGGATGGCGCTTATTGCACTCAGCTGACACTCATGCCACGTACGAGCTGCTGGGGTATTTAAGACTGTGTGCTCCATCAAATGGAACATTTGTGTTCACATGGTACAAAGCTACAGCTCACTAAGTCACTTAATGTTTGACTTTTTGACTAATCTAAAAAGATTTTTCTTCTGTTGTGGTTTCTCCTGTTTCTATGGGGGACCTCCACGCTAAATCATCCAGAAGAATTTTGGTCTCCCTATGTCTCTCTGCCTCGGCCAACAGTCTGTAGCCACCACATTTAAGCTCCGCAATTAACCTCTAGCAATCATGTTCACCAGCTTTGTTTTCATCACGACCCTCTCCATCTTCCACACCACTTCAACACACCACTGTTCTTTGAGTATCCTGATTGGATAGAAAGGTGCTATATAAGTACAGTCCATTTACCATTTATATTTTTAAAATAATTCTCCCTAATAAATGTGGAATCCATCCGCCTCTCAGAGCCTGTAAGACAACAACACCAAGCAAGAAAGAATTTTGGATAAACATTTTACTAACAGTGCCTTCAGAACACAAGATACTAAACAACCTGTGCTCTTTTCAGATTCCCTTTGGCTTCCTGAAAACACTTATTGTTACAATAAAATATTTACCTGTACTCACATGTGTCTGGACATCTTTTGCTTCTTGAACGTACTCTGAGTTAAAATGTCATACAAAATGACAGCATCAACAAATTGGCAACAAAGCAGCTGAAAAACCAAAATATTTGGGATTTAGGATTAGGTGCTGCATGTCCAGAACCTCATCCTGATTGGGACAGTTGTGTCAGATACTTAAGTTATCTGTGTACTTGTGTGAATGTCTGCCATCCTTAACTCTTAAACAAACATTGACAAAAGGAGTGGACTAAATTTTCTCTACAACCACGTGAAAGAATGTAGTCAAAGAAAAACTACTAAAATAAATTTTTAAAACTATTCAATGATGAGGTGGACTTGTGGAATTACTTGCGTGGAGTTTTTGTCCTGATATGTAAACTCTTAAAACTGAATGAGAATGGAATTTCTTTTTCAACAGAGAGACAGACTGAAAAAGCCAAACCAAAGATGTAAGAGAGTGAGGGAGAGTGTATGTCTGTGTGTATATTCTATGAGTCGTGCATGCTCCCAATGATAGTGTCAGGTTAGACTGCTCAGTGACAAGACTCTCGCTGTCAGTGCTCTGGTTGTGCCGAAAGCAGAGGGCCAGAATTGTTTTAACACCCATCGCTGATCCCTGTCAACATTCACACATGCATTGTGTGTTTGTGCAAGTGAGTACGTTTTCACATGTACGTGAGTCCTGAAAGCTTGTATCTCTGTGTGAATGTGTGTGTAAAAGAGACATGTTTTACTTTTTTTTTGTGCTTGGCATTATTCTGTCTCCTACCTAAGAAAAGTAAATAAAAACATAGTTAATATATCCAAATCACAGCCTCTGAAAACAATTATACAGCCATGTTTTTTGGTTTTGTTTTGTCTTGTTTTGTTTTTGTGGGAATCTTTTTTCCCTCCCTCCAGGCAGCACAGAAAGAAAGAAAGAGAGAGAGGGAGCGAGAGAGAGAGAGAAAGGCCCTCATTGTTCCATTGTTCACATTGTGTCCTTCTTTGCCTTGGAACAGCAATTGTTTGCTGCACAGTTAGAATCACAATGGTGTTCACATAAAAATGAGCCACTTAGCTCTCACACTAAATTAGCACTGCAGAGGGGAGTCAGTCTTTCCAAAATCGCTTATCCACATTTTCCGCTCCTAACCAGCCCTATAAAACCATCCGCTTCTGCTGAGGTGGACAGAAACGATGACAGCTGGAGCGAACAACTCGATCCATATCCTGTGTTTTGATAGAAAAAGAAAAAATATATTCAATTACATGCAGAAACTTGCATTGTAATTTGCTATAATTATTTAATATTAAAACCAACGGACAGTTGTAATCATTGTGTAACAACAAAATATGGGGTGTTCACAGGTAATGTAAGCAGCACTGTGTATGAAATGTTAGAGAGGGAAATGTTCAGTGTGACATATATGTCTCCTGTGGGAAATCGTCTCTGTTTCTGTAATAGTCATACACTGGCTTTTACAGTAAATCTAACAATCTAGCAATCTGCTTGCATGGCAAAAGATGGCAAGTTGCACCACTGCAGCTTTAAATCTGAAAAGTGGCCATGAGGTTGACGAGTGAGTGAAAAATATTGTGTCATCTGTAAAGAAGAAAAAAGGAGAAATGGCTGATTTTTCCAGGTGCTGTTAAAAAAATTGTTTTGCAAGAGTGCCTTTGCTCTCCTGTTAGCACAACACATCTCAGAATCCTCCTTCTGCCCGAATCAAGAATGAAGTACTCTCTCGGGTCAGACAAAATCAATTCCTCACTTGGGCAAATGTCCCCTTTAATCTGTTGTGTGTGTGTGTGTGTGGGTGTGAGCTGAGTGTGGGGGGCATAGACTTGTGTCTGAGGTAAGACAGTTGTGCCAAAGGATGTAAACTGCAGCTCCTGACAAATATTCAGAGCCCTATTGAACTTTCATTCATTTTTGGGGGTGCTGTAAACCTCAACTTTCCAAGAGTTTGTTATAAAGAGGTTCAGTTGTGAAATCCACCAGTTTGCAAATGTGGCATACAACATTTTTTTTCTTCCTAGAAATGCATGTCTTCTCAAAGCCTTCATTTATCACTAAGATTTGTTTAGCTGAATGATCCCCTGGATGATTTACCTAAGCTGCTACATGTTCAGCTTTTAGAACAGATAAAGGGTTTTACCTGTGGGAAATCAGAGCCCACAAGTCAGTCCCCAACATCCCTATAAATCAAGTATAATCCTGAATGTACCACTTTTCCTGAATGTATCTATTCCTGAGCCTGATACTTAACCAGTTATTCCACAATTACAGTAACATGTTGGAGATTTTATCTTGAGACCCCCTACTCTGGATACTTAGAAAATAAAAATAAAAACAAGAGATTTTCTGTTTTGTGTTTTTTTCACATATCAGCACTGGGCCGACCCTGAGTCAGATCAGAATCTAGATCAGGTGTGTCAAACTCCGTCACCATCCTCCATGTTTTAGATTTTTTCCTGCTCGAACTCAGCTGATTTGCATGAATGGGTGATTAGCAGGCTTCTGTACAATTTTAGTAGTTAATTCAATCACTGAATCTGTTTTGACACCCCTGGTCTAGATGGTCTGACTCCGAAAACTAAACAACAGAACACTTTTGTACAGTCCTTCCAGATCAGGTACCTCCCCCTAGACATATGACATCACTCCTGACAGAAAGTTCCTTCCCTGTCTAGGACTTAATTCATGAATAGTAATTCTGCCGGGCGGCACGGTGGCTCAGTTGTTAGAGCTGATGCCTCCCAGCAAGAAGGTCGCAAAAAATCGTCGCGAAATCCCGGCCGGAAGCATTTCTGGGTTGACTTTGCATGTTCTCTCCGTGCTTGCGTGGGTTTTCCCCGGGCACTCCGGTTTCCTCCCACCATGCAAAAACATGAGTGTAAGGCTAATTGGAAACTCTAAATTGTCCCTAGGTGTGAGTGAGAGCATGAATGGTTGTTTGTCTCGTTTGTCTTTATGTGTCCCTGTGATGGACTTGCAACCTGTCCAGGGTGAACCCCGCCCCTCGCACTGTGACAGCTGGGTATGAGCACCAGTGACCCCCGTGACCCTGAACAGGAAGAAGCGAGTAATAGATAATGGATGGATGGATGAATGGATAATTCTGCCATCTGATGGGAAAATACATTTTTTTCTGCCTTCTAATGCAAGGAGTGTTTTAAATAAACTGTCCTTCACAAACATAGTCTGCCCACTGCTCTGTTTTTACTTTGAATTTTATTTTATTTTTGTTGTTTGTCTTCAAAAATAAAGTCAGCCAAATTAAAACCTCAGTTATTGTGTCCTGAAGGCAACAGATTCTTCCAGGCTACACAAAGAAGGGGGAGGCTGTAACCAAGGAAGAGGTTTGTAGGACATTTACTCTAAACACGTTGTATTTCAGGAATTAATTTATATGTGATTTCTGGTTTGATGTTACACTTAAACTGCTGATCAACTGCGATGTGTGCTTAAAGGTAACATCTTTCCACACACTTGAGTTATCAATTTGTTGAGTTAACAAACAAGTATTGCCAACTTTAGGTTTTTGTCTCAATTAGAACATTGCACTGTAAATGAAAACTAGTTAAAGGCATAATCTAGTAAAATTTCTGTGTTACTGCCAGAGTTTATGTAATACCACTACAGTGAGGCCCACCTATCCCGGCCACTGTTAGCATCAGTGACAACATGGAGGAGTAAAAATGGCAATGATAGATAAGGAAAACATTTAATTTTTAAGAAAAGATTATCCAAACCAGACCTTTTAGCTACTAAACTTAAACTAGTAATAAAGTATAATGATTATTTTTTTTATCTATCATAAATGATAATAAATATTTACCAGTAGAAACTTAGAAAATGTTCACTGTGTACCTGCTGATACTTTAGGATGAAACGCCTCTAATATGGCAGTGGTAAATTAACATAGTTTAGTGTTGATTTGACATTGCCATTAAGAGACAAACAAAACAAAACCAAACAAGAGAAAAAAAACTAAACAAGAGTCCTGCTTCTGTATATATACACCATGTAGCACTATATAATGCTTAAATTTAACACAAAATATTAAATATTACTGTATTATTATGTCTCAGATTGTGTAGTATTTACTCAGTGTAAAATAATATATATTTGACTATTTTTAGTTTTTTTTAGGATTTATTTTTATCACAAGCAAACAACTCGAGCATAGTGTCTGGGTGCCATTTAATAAAGGGATAACCAGGCTATTTTGAGAGAGGTTGCCTGTCAAAATGTATACAGAAAGCCCTCACATGACAAACATTGTCAAAAGTTAGCGACTGAAATGAATTAATACAGTATTATGGTACATGATATACTGCTATTATTCAACACATATTAAACACACATTTTACGTCTCTTGAAATACAAAAATTGTTAAAAGTCTTTAGTTCTGTGTAATCTTGACTACTGTTTTGCTGTGTGGACTCAGTTCCTTTTCTAAAATTTTGAAAAAGATTTTGATTGTATTTTTCTTTTTGTTTTTGACAAACTGTTGCTAAATTTGCTTTCCTGTTTTAAATGGCATCGTGTGTTTCAGCTGTTTGACGTTTAATCCACTGTGTATATGGCAGACGTGGAGAAGTCTCTGAGGCAAGGTGTAACTCCTGATCCTTTGAGTGATGAGAAAGACTGAGTCACGGCAAGAGAGCAAGTATAAAAGATGAAGACTTCCATACCTGGAATTATCAAATACCTGGTGAATTTATGCCAAATAATAAGCACAAGTGACTTTAAAATCTAAAGTAATGAGTATACTTTTTCAGCTGTAATCACTTGCTCGTCGGTGCATCATTTTATCATACTGCATGTGAGGCCATCAATTTTAACCACGTCAGTTGCTAATTTATTAGTTATAGATTTGAAATATAAAGTTAAGCACTGGCACATAAGAGACACCATTGTCCAGCACAGACTCCTTTCTGGTTGCATAAAAATTCCCTCGTGAGCAATTATCTCTGCGTATTTGGCTAGAGTTTGTTTCACACGGCTCCCAGCTCCTCCTCCTATCATACTGCATCAAGCTGGGGACATTTCCATGAGAATTAACTTGGTGATTAATCACAGCGTTTCTGCACTCCCAGATGTCATTCAGGGCCTTTTAAAGACATCAGAAGACTAAGATGTTTATGGGAGAAAAGAGATATGAGCTTGGCAGACCAACCCATCAAGCCTTGTTCAAACTCCCTCTGGGACTGTCATACAGTCAGTCAGCTTCTACTGTCTGGAATCATCGGAAGAACTTCTTTGTTTTGGAAAATATTTAATCAAGACAACCTGATTGGATCTGCAAATTTCTGACTGGCACAGGTTACGAAAAGTCTTAATTTTTATGCAGAATTAAAAATGTTGAAATTTGTGTTTATTTTTTTAAATTTTACAAACTATTTTAAAATTGTAGCACTGAAATTAAGTTGTATTATTGCGTTTAAAGAAGCAATGTTGTAAACATTGAAACATGAACTATCTTTTTAGAGGTTTAAGTTGGTTTATAACCAAACTTAAACAGAAAGTAAGGCAATTTGTGTTTGGTAGAAATATGTCTTTGTTGTTACAATGCTTCTTAGCAATAGGACTTATTCACCTGATTAGCACCACCTGCAGGTACCAGAAACTTAAAACAAGTGTCAATAGCAACAGCAAAATAAGATGTTTAGCAATGGCAGAGAAGATTTGGTAATTTTTTCATCTACCCAACCCACGTTCAGCTCTACTGCTCATCCCATGAAAGCATGTTCCTACAAATTGTGGCACCATTTAAAAGGTAAACTAACCAGCTTTCCAACAGTATAAGATTTGTTGCCAAAAATCATTGTTACAAGAAGAAATAGTCTATCAAAGCATAAATTATTATTTTAATATTTATTATTTTATTAAGTTTTTTAAATGTTATGGTTATTTAATTAGATTAAGTGAGTTAAGGTTATTTATGAAATTAAATTTTTAGTTTCTACTCTGAGTGTCTTCCGGATAGCTGAACTTCTCACCCTTTCTCTAAGGGAGAGTCCAGCCACCCTGCGAAGAAAACTCATTTCGACCGCCTGTCTGCAATCTCATTCTTTCGGTCACTACCCAGAGTTTGTGGCCATAGGTGAGTGTAGGAACATAGACCGACCGGTAAACAGAGAGCTTCGCCTTACAGCTCAACTCCCTCACAATAGACCGGTACAGAGTCTACAAAACTGCAGAAGCTGAAACGATCCATCTGTCAATCTCACGCTCCATTCTTCCCTCACTCTTGAACAAAACCCCAAGATATTTAAACTCCTCCACTTGACGTAGAACCTCATCCCCAACCCGGAGAGAGCAATCCACCCTTTTCCGGCCAAGGACCATGGACTCAGATTTAGAGGTGCTGATCCTCATCCCAGCCGCTTCA
>JAVKLF010000042.1:18143939-18155505 GCA_034783495.1 Millerichthys robustus
AAAATGCTTCAGGGAATGAAAAATATATATATATATATATTTATTTATTTATATATATATATACATATAAACCAACATATTTTATGTCTCCAATTCCCTCAGACAGGATTTGTTTTATTAAGAGAAATGAGGCCCAACAAACCCCCATCTTCTTTATCAGCTGTGATGCTCACACTAATTCTTTTTCCCTATCTTCTTTTAAAAACGACTAAAAATTTCTTGCCAAAAGATGAAATTTAAGCTGCAAGAATCAGAGGCAGCATTAGCTGCTTAACCATCAGCAGAGGAGATGAGGTAATGAATGTAGAAAGAGAGACATATGAAATGTCATTAATGTTAATTCTAATCACTTTTTGGCTATTAAGCACAAATTAGTGAAGGCGATGTTAAATGTCATGGTCTGTCCTGGGATTCGTACAAGGCAGGGTGGGGGCCACAGAATAGGTTCTCATTTACATAAGATCCAACTTAATTCTCCAAAGGCTGATGGGGAAAAATGAGGCCGAGCCATAAACTGATGTCAATGACACACGAGCTCAGAGTAGGGGAAAAAAAACACAAACGTTTTCTGGCGGCTGATTCTTTATTGTTCCCGCTCAAGGTTATTTTCTTGAGCTTGCCGTCGAACGTCGCTCCTCTTTAATAATTCCGCTCAGGCGTTTCTTCCCTCTGGCTTTAAAGGTTTGTGCTATTTAGGACCAATCATGTCAAAATGGAGAAGAATTAATCCTGCTTAAAAATATGTTACATGACTAGAATATATGTTAACATCCCCCAGATCCTGTCTCTGGATATATACTTTTGTTGGAGATTGTTCTGAGGGTTTAGATATCAAGAGTAGTTCATTGTCGAGTTTCTGTCAAGCTCAGAAATCCTGGAGGAGCATCGACGCTGTGAACAATGCAGCATTTTAAATGCAAGTCGTGCTAAAGCCCCACAAAAGCCATGTCGTGTAATTCATTGCGATGGATAGATTAACCTCAGCGCACCACAGAGGCCTCCGCATTTTTGTCCACATTGTTCTAATGGCAGCCCACGGTCTTTAGGAATATCCTGCGTTTTTATTTGTCTATTTGTTTGTTTGTTTGTTTGTTTTTGAACTCCTCTCTGCTCCTCTCCTCTGTGGCTACAGTTGACTGTGGCAGAGTAAATAACATTTGATATGCATAAACAGCCCCTTCCTATTCATTACTGTCAGAGCGTTGGAGTGCAGGAGGCGGAGGTCAGCATGTGAAGGTCTTCCTCAGGCAGGAGGAACGCCTGTGGTAGCTGTCACTCCTCTGCCCACCTCCACCACAGCTCCCCCAGCTTCCCCCACTTCACTCCCCACTGCACCTCCTATTAGCACAGGCTCCAGGTCATAACCTTTCCGTGGCATTTTGCGATTCCACAACCCTTTGATTAGTGCAATATTTACATATTTCACAGCAGAGAGGGCGTTCTTGTGTCGCAGACACTTGAAGTGTTGTAAATGTATTTGGCCTTTTGCCTGAGAAGCACGGAGGAGTCAGACTCTCTGGTGGTAACTGTAGTCAAGGCTGCTGTGCTGAAATGTGCCCTAGTGTGTTTTAAGTAGATTTACCCCCATATTGCAGTCCTACATGTGTGAGTGCCGTTTGGTCTGTAATGTGGACTCAGTCCTCCTGAAAAGGGCCATTTAGAAACTATTAGAGAGGAATAGTGCTCCCTGGTGGCAGATATAGATCAGACTTTCTGACTTGAGCTGCAGAGACTGGAAGGTTAACGTGCAAAAACCAGAAAAGGGACGAAAGTGAAACTACAATTTCAATTGTGCAAAGAATTACTGAGACAAAGAAAGTGGCAGATTAAACGCAAGTCTCAAAAATATAATAAAAAAGATCATTTGTATTTTAAAGTGCTCAGGTTGTAGAAAGAGTTTAATTCTGATCAGACTGATTGTGCTTGTAACTCAAAAAATTCTAAACTGATTGTGTGGAAAGATTTATAAAACCACTCTGAGATTTATATATATTTTTTTGTTTTAGATTAACATTTTAAAATACTTCAGTCTTGGTTGTGTTGAGATAGCTGCTCATTAATTCAGTTAGAATTTAACTTAAGTTTCTCCAAACGGCAGTTGTTCTAAGAGTTATCTGCAATATTTAAGATATTTATTGTTAATAATGTTTCAAATGGAATGCCAGTTCAATAGGTCGGGGCTTGAAGTGTTGTTGTTTTTTTTTTTTTTTTTACATTCAAGCTTTTTCACATGAAGCAACAAAAGTGAAATACGGAGTTGCCTTTAAGTTGGGATTTCTGCTGTAACATTGTCTTCCTCAAAGTTTGTTATGCTACAAAGACTGAACCACAACAAGAACTCTTCAAAAGTTGACAGAGAAATTATAGTTTATCATCACACTTTTATGTTGATTAGCCAGATGTAGCAAAGAAACTCAGCTAGCTACAGCAGCTCAGTGGTTAGATATAAAGCCAGTAAGATAGAGAAAAATATAACATTAAGGAAAGAAAAACACTAAATGAATAAAATATGTGGTGGGGGGTGATAACAAAGCATTTTGCTAGTACTGCAAAACTGAGGAGCACATTTAGCCTCCAGAACAACAGCAGCTGAACTTAAAAACACAACTTTAACTTTATGGCGTTATTTATAACTGAAACGATTCCCACTGATTTTCTCATGCCACAAATTTACTTTCCTCTAAGTAAGAGTGAAACTCAAATAGTTCAGCAGAAGCATGAGACAAATCATCAAACTGAAGGCATGAGCCTCCAACCTACCTATTAATGCAAGAGATTACATGAAAATGAGAATTTTTTTAGTTATGTTTATTTGTTTTCTGATTCCTGTAGTTTACTTGTGTTTTCAATTGTTCAGTTTCACTGTGTTCCTTTGTTCCATCCGCCACTCTCCCTCAGTTCAGCCTCTGTTCCTTAGTTCTGCCCTTTCGTATTTGGCTTAGCTTCTCCTCATCTCCTCCTCAGCCTCAGTTCTTATAGACTTGTATATTCACTCCAGTATTCAGCAGTGCATTATGCCATAGTCTCGTCTCGTCTCCCATCTTGTGCTCCTCTGTAATCATTTCATAATGTTTTGTAAAAAGATTTACTGTCATGTTGGCATTTGTTTTTGTTTTGTAATAAAAGTAAATTCATGTTTGAGTTCATCTTGTGGGACTGCATTCTTGGGTCCTATCCTCTTGCTATCATAACATATGGCTAACATCTTTAATTTTTTGCAACAGTGATTTTAAGACAACAGAAAATTCTGTTTAATTGTGACTAGGTGAAAGTTTTTGTCATTTTCCTCAAACCGAAAAGGCACTGGTTGTTGTTTACTGCAGGTAAGATACTGCCTGCTGATAACAGAACCCCACTAAGGAAAATCCCAAACTTTTTTTTTATTATTATTATTACAAACTAATTATAATTTGAAAATAAAAACTGACTGTACTGCTTTTTGGTCATGTCAAATTAGGTAATAAAATGATAACTGGAAAAATGGTCTGCCATATATCTTTGATGCTGACCATTCATACTTTCACTTACTCAAAATGTCACTTTAGAAAACAACTGAAAGGAAAATGTCCTGATGCATCTCAATAATCTAGGTAGAGAAATAAAAAAACGTTGAGTAGGCCCATTGAGCAGTTTATTTTTGTTGAAACCTTTTGTCTCATCTCCAAGAGACTTCTTCAGTCTGAGGACTTACATGTAAACTCAGTCTTGTATAAGCAGTTGATCCACTATGCAAAGGTACTGTTTATAAAGGTGAGTTTACCTGTAACTCCTCAGACTGAAGAAGTTTCTTGGAGAAGAGACAAAACATTTCAACAAAGAAGAACACATCCAGTGGACCTATTCGACATTTTTTAGGTTAAAGTAAAATATATTTTTTGTACAAACAATGGCAGTATTGTTCAAGTGTTTCAGTTTTCCTATACGCTTATCAACAATTCAAAAAGCACTAATTACCTATAATGTAGTATTTTTAGTGTGTTCTAAATGTGACCTATACAACAACTGATATTTTAAAACACTTTAATGTGATTATCAAAATGTACAATAAACCATAATTATCAGTAAGTAAACAAATTCTCAGATTTACAACAGTGAATTCAAAGTTTAAATCCTAAATGTGTTTTTTATAGCATGAGGTTTTCTCTGCTCTGAAAGACATGATCTGAAGCTCTGCCTGTGGTTACACCTGTGAAACAACAGTTTTTTTATGGCACCTAAAGAAGTGAAGTAAAAAAGATCACATTATATTGTGTTCTCCAACTACCTGTCCATCAATTTGGAGTCAGCCTTGCAGTTTGATGTATTTTTCTACCTCAGTCAGTCACTCTGTCACTCATTCAGTCAGTCAGCATCTCTCTGCTGTGTGACAGAGAGAAGAGATGTCAGCGAACAGGGTTTTCAGGGAGCTCAGCGCCGTCACGTCTGCCTTTGCAGTGACTGATGCGGTTATAGGAAGAGTGACGGGCAGCTGCGGTCTCCACTCAGCCCACGGGCCTGCCTGGCATTAATGTTGTGTGCCATGTTCTCAGAAGGAACCTGTCACTCAGCCATCACTCAACCCGACAGGCATATGGTGCACACAGGCGCAGAGCATGAAAGAGACTGAAAAAGTAGCAACAGATCCCTGGGTGGCCGTTCATAGATGAAGGTTGTGGTGCTTCTCATCACTGTTACTGGGCAGAAGGACTTCAACTCCAAAGCCACAAATGGACATCAAGGTGGAAGCAGGGCCTGGATGGACATCAAAACCTAGATCCATCAATCGTGTCACGTGACATGAAAGGGAAGCAGCTTGGCTGATTTGTTTTCAACTTGTCTGCATGAATCATGAAAACATGAACCTTATTCTGCAGGTAATGAGCTGAACTGAATCAGAGTTACAATCATGCAAAAAAAGAAAGTTTATCCACTTTCCAATCTGGGGTTCTGTGTTTCTGCTATTTATCTGAGGTTGCGTTGTGGTGAGAACAGTTTTAGGAGAGAAAGTCACAGATCTGTCTCTTTCTTGGGGATCCCAATAAGGTGGACCCAGGCCAAAAAGGAAACACAGGAGTGTCTTTTTACCTTCAGGAGTTCTGAGTCTGCCCTGACATCTCATGGGATGTGGATGGAAAACATCCAAAGAGATACACACAGGAAACATCTTAATCAGCCTGAATAACCTCAACTAAGTCATTTCAATGCTAGTGATGTCATGGCAGCATTGCTTTTTCTCACATGTTGAGACTGTCTGTGTTCAGAATGATCATGACTTTGTTCAGCTCAGTGCTTTTTTACTGAGATGAGAAGCAGTTTAGTGTTGTCCTGACACATCCTGAGTTAGCATTGTTTCAGCTAACAGTAAAATAAACATAGATTGTTAGAAGTATAAATGAGTGACACTCAGACTTTTTTAATGCTTCTGCACACAAGGAGAAGGGGGATGTACATTTTACATATAAACCCCTCCTGACTTGAAAGGCATCAATCTGTGAAGTTTTTTGGGGGGCATGTTGGGCACGCTCAGTCATAGTGGAGACATAAAACTAAGCAAAACCAGACAAGACATGCCATTTTGTGTGACTTTATTGTGGACATGACATTACATCTTTTTGAAATGATGTACAAAAAGTGTAACAGAACTGAGAAGGGCTTTGACGAGGTAGAGCTTCCACATCGGCTTGCTGGCTTTAAAACTACCTTGTTAACGCACAAACCCCACAAAAAACAAATGAAAACAGAGTCCTGTCTGTCTCTGTCCTCTCATCCTTTTTGAAGTGATAATAAATACAGATTTCAGCCAAGTACATTTGGAATAATGTCTTCTGGAACAAACTAATCCAAAATCAGAACAGAAAAAAAGCAACACAGACACAGATAAAACCTTTTTAGAGGTATGAAAATAAAACAACTAAAAAGAAACACCTGCCAGTCACTGAGAGGAGGGGGCAGACTGGGAAAAGCTACTGAACAAACCCTACTGTTTAGAAAATAAACTAGAAACTCACATTTATATGTTTATGAAGAATTAAGCACAACTGAATCAAGCATTATCCAACTTGCCACAAAAATTCAGCTAAATACATCAAATAAAAATCACATTTTCATTCAATTTCATGTAATCATTCAAAAAATATGACAGTAGCATCTACACCAGAAAGGACTTTGAAGTTAGTTAGCCAGTACCCTCCCCCCACCCACCTTAAAATAAATGTAATTAGAATTGGTTAAAAAACATGGTTAAAGCACTAACCTAGTCTAAGTGCACTAGTAATGCTATTTGGTTTCTACTGCAGTTCATAAAGGGTTTGGTCAAAGTGGATTACACATATACACCTTATATTACACACTCACTCATGCTTTATAGTTTTCTAAGCCACATTTTGGAGTACAAATTCTTAAGAATTGTAATCTTAAAGGGAATTCTGTACAACATTGGTATTAGTACTACGCAACCTCAAAGGCTAAAGGCTCCATTTCAAGTATTTTTGCTAACAAAACACTTTAATACATACATTTGTGTATAATTAGGCATATTCAAGCACACAATTTTGTATGCATTAGGAAACAACTCAGCAACACAAGTAAGAGTACTGAGGGAAAGTAACAGTTCTCTGTTGTCTTTGATGAGTTTGAAATCGAAGTCCTCGAAATTTGAAGCTGTTTTCACTTTGTCTTTTTGTTCTCCTAGTCCCCAGCAGTCTGGCAAAGCATGACTGATTCAAGTATGGGCTTTATTTAAAAGTCAAAAACCAAAGAGTTTGGTTTTGTTTCAATAAAAAAATTTATGTGAAATTGAACAGGTAGAATAATTTGCAAAACATCTAGACAGAGTCTGGAGAACACAAACTGAACGCATAGAGATTTTAGGATCAAAAATACACGCACGCACGCACGCACGCACACACACACACACACACACACACACACACACACACACACACACACACACACACTTATGTAACAGCTCTTTTTTTTCTGAAAGCTTTCAAAGTGTCTCCACCTGATGTTTTTATCCCTGAACTCTCTGGAAGCCTGACGGCCTGACCTCTGGGTGCTGACCTCCTCACACTGGTCCTTCAGAATGCAAATCTGAACACACAGCTTGAGAGACAGGCTCATTTAGTCTACCCGGATGTTTTCTTTCTGCTTATTTGGAATTCAACGTGCCAGTTTCGTTCAAACATTAACAAAGTTTTCATTCTGAGAAATAAGGACACTAACTTTGCAAAAGACTGGAGAAATTAGGTCTGACTTAATTTTCCTTCCTGAAGTGGCTTAATCTGAGCAAGAAAACAGACAAGTCAAAAATATACTTTTTTTGTTTACTAATCAAATTTGCATGTTTTTTTTTTTCCTCAGTAACACAATTCCAAAGTAACAAAAACAAATTCTTAGTTTGAAACACAAAATAGACAATTGCAAGTCAAAACAATCTAAAGTTCTCACTTGGTGTAATCTTCAAATGTGAGCCTCAAAAAAAGTCAAAACCTATATTTTTGGAAATCAGATTAGATTTCTAACAGTAGAACCAAATTCTTTCTCCTAAAGTACACAGTTAGTATATAGTTATTTTGTAATCTGAGCAAACACCTTCCAGTCTTCTTCTGTTATAGAAACATTTTTGGTTCAAACTATTTTTTGGAGCCTGAAACACATGGATTATGAAAAAACTTGATTCATTTTTTTTAAAAAAGGATAACCACTGAATGACGAAATAATCTGATGCTCATTTATATTGGCTTTAAAGACCAATACATTTTAAAATTCCCCTTAAGAACACCCTACCATTAGTTTTCTCATTTTTTACTAATTCAACCTCTCTTGATCATTGATAAACCACAATGCAGAGCGGTGGCTTGAATTATTACAACACATTGAACTTTTTCTCCTTCCAAAATCAAATCTAGGCTCAAAATGTGTCTCTTCGTGAATTGGGAGATTTCTGTTGTAGTGGCTTGATGATCGCTGTCACACAAACAACCAAACTCTAACAACATAAATCTAAAAAATGTTCTGGGGGCAAAAGTGTTCTTGATTAAAGAGTCTCTTCTTTCTAGAAAGATTTAAGATCCTTTAAGGCTGCCCTTGACAACTTCACTTGGTACCACAGAAATGGCTTCAAATGAGAAATCTATAAATTGTGGGGGCTTTTTATAATCAACAAATTCTTTAAGAGTGTTTGAACCTTCATGCAACATATGCAACATAATTACCAAGTCCAGCTTTCTTGCTTAGAAAACTCTTATAATTTCACTCTTCATTTCTTCATATATTTGCTAAAACACACTTTTAAATATAAAGGCTTCAGATTTTTTTTTATCATAGTACACTCTTTTCTTAGCATTTCTTTGCACAGCTTGAAAATGTTTCTTCACTAAACCAAGCTAAAAAACTGATCCAAACGGCAAGAACTTTCATAGTAGAAAATTCCAAGCTCAGTAAAGACCAATGAGTTATTCATGAGTCTTGGGTCTGACTTTTAAACATCAGATTTTCTAGAAAGCTGTCAGGATTTTGGGGGAAAACTAGGCTGGACGTCAGGTCCATGTTGTGATCCATCAGTCTGTTATTACGGTGGTTTTGGTAGGAGTTTGGCAGCCTGTTCTCCTTGCTCCTCCTGGCTCAGGGTCAGGCCCTTTACTGTATGTCCGGCTACTGGCTGTTATCAAAAGGCAAGTGGTGGACACTCTGGACGTGGGTCTTTAAGTTCCCTTTCTGAGAGGCTCGGTATGGGCAGAGCTGGCAGCTGAATGGCCTTTCCCCTGGAGAACATATACAAAAAGAAAAAAACTTCAGTTCTAATTACATTTTTATTTTAAATTTAAACATGAATACAATTTTCAACTAAAAATCCATGACAACTAGTAAAACTTCCAGAAATTGAGGCTCTTTTATGGTACATTGGTGTTCATGTTTTAAACAAAAGCATTTACATCTTTACTTCAACTAATTTTTAAAGAATACAGAACCAAGAGGCATGGATACAAGGAATACAATTAGAAAAAAGGGGAAAAAAACCTCTAATTAAACTTTGGTTTGTAGACAACACTTTGCTCTTCAATAACTATGTTGAAACAAGGCTGTGGTTGTTTGAAAAAGAGGGTTATTCATCTTTGTTCTTTTTAACAACAATGCTTTCTAAAAGACATAAAAAAGTTCAAAGTCATTCTTTATAGAATGAAAAGTGGAACATCTGTCTGTCAAAACTTAATGCTGATCAGATTACCAAGCTGACAGCATATTTGAGGTGGGCCAAAACTAAATCTCTACACAAACTCCTATGAAATCGTAAATGCTATTTTATAAAACATTTTGAAAACAATTTCACATTACATGGTTATTTTGACACAAACATGATATTCCTGCTGGAAGTGATCCTGGCTCAACTGGGCAGAAGTAAGAGTGCTGATGCCACTAATAGCACAAATTATTAGTGCATTTTATCTAAATGTACGTGAGATGCATAAACACAGGTTTATAAAAGTATTGCATGTTGTTAGAAGTAAAACACCTCATGGGTATCCATTTCAACCTTCAGTTAGGCTTATCCCGAGTTTTAGATAGGAGAGTAGATTCCCTGTGCCTTTGTGTGGGGGGATGGGCTCAGACAATTGGTTGTGCCTATGCGCCGATTGACTGTTTGGAGTATCCGGCCTTCTTGGAGTCTTTAGCAGGGGGTGCTGGAAGGTGCTCCCGCTGGGGACTCCTTTATTCTGCTAGGGAACTTCACTGCTTATGTGCGTAATGACACTGACAACTGGAGGGGGGTGATTGGGAGGAACAGCCTCTCCAGTCTGAACCCAAGCAGTGTTGTTTTGTTGAACTTGTGTGCTAGCCACAGACAGCCACGCATCATGAACACCATGTTTGAACTTAAGGGTTTTCATAAGTGCACATGGCACCGGGACACCGTAGGCCATAGATTGATGATTGACTCATGTCAATCCATCTGATCTGTGCACGCATGTTTTGGACACTCGGGTGAAGAAAAGAACTGAGCTGTCAACTGATCAACACCTGGTAGTGAGTTGGATCAGATGGTGAGGGAATTTGCTGGACAGACCTGGTAGACCCAAATGTGTAGAGGGTTTGCTTGGAACGCCTGGCTGAACAACCCGTCAGACAGATCTTCAACTCACACCTCCAAGAGGACTTTAACCACATCCCAGCTGAGTTGGGGGACATTGAGTCCGAGTGGGGTCTTGTTCTGTGCCTCAATTGTCACGGCAGCTGCCTTGAGCTGTGGTCATAAGGTTATCGGTGCTTCTCGTGGTGGTCATTCTCGAACTCTGTGGTGGACAACCCAGGTTAGAGAGGCTATCAAACTGAAGAAGCAGACTTATTGGGCCTTGTTGGCTGGTAGAACTCCGGAGGCAGTATCATATCGGCCGTATCGGCAGGCCAAGTTAGCCACAGCTCTGGCTATTGCTGAGGCAAGCACTCGGATATGAAAGGAGTTTAGTGAGACCTTGGAGAAAAACTCTTGATCGGCTACAAGGAGATTCTGGCAAAACATCTGATGGCTGAAGCAGGGAAAGCAGTACTTTACTAACACTGTGTTCAGTGAAGGTGGGGTGCTGTTGACTTCAACCAATGCTGTCATTGAGAGGTGGAAGGAATACTCTTGGACCTTCTCAATCCCACTGGCACGTCTTCCATGGAGAAGGCAGGGCCTGGGGACTTTGGGGTTGGTCTGTCTCTAACTGGAGCTGAGGTCGCTGAGGTAGTTAAAAAGCTCAGAGGAAGCCAGGCTCTGGGAGTGGAGGAGATCTGCCCTGATTTCTTAAGGCTCTGGATGTTGTGGGACTGTCTTGGTTAACACGCCTTTGCAATATTGTGTGAACATCAGGGGCAGTGCAGCTGGATTGGCAGACTGGGGTGGTGATTTCCTTCTTAAAAAAAGGGGATCGGAGGGTGTGTTCCAATTATAGCGGCATCACTCTCCTTAGCCTCCCCGGTAAGGTCTATTCAGGGGTGCTGGAGAAGAGAGTCTGATTGATGGCTGAACCTCATATTCAGGACGAATAATGTGGATTCCGTCCTTGTCGTGGTTCACTGGACCAGCTCTTCACCCTCACTAGGGTCCTCGAGGGATCATGGGGCCCATCCAGTCTACATGTGTTTTCTGGACTTGGAGAAGGCGTTTGACCATGTTCCTCAGGGTAAACTGTGGGGTTGCTCTGCAAGTATGGGATTGTGGGTCCGTTGTTAAGGGCCATTCAGTCCTTATACAAGTGGTGTGAGAGTTTAGTTCACATTGCCGGCAATAAGTCGAACCCCTTCAGGGTGGGAGTTGGACTCCACCAGGGCTGCCCGTTGTCACCGACTCTGTTCAGAACTTTTATGGACAGAATTTCTCGGTGCAGCCAGGAGGGGTAGGGAGTCCGCATTGGTGCCCTCAGGATTCTGTCTCTGCTATTTGCAGATGATGTGGTCTTGTTGGCGTCATCGTGCCGTGATCTTCAGCTCTCACTGAAGAGGTTTGCAGCGGAGTGTGAAGCGGTTGAGATGAGGATCAGCACCTCTAAATCTGAGTCCATGGTCCTCGGTCGGAAAAGGGTGGATTGCTCTCTCTGGGTTGGGG
>JAVKLF010000042.1:18158880-18173827 GCA_034783495.1 Millerichthys robustus
TGTGTGTGTGTGTGTGTGTGTGTGTGTGTGTGTGTGTGTGTGTGTGTGTGTGTGTGTGTGTGTGTGTGTGTGCTTACAAGAAGGCTTGAGGGAAAGCTGAACACTGCATCACTTACCATTTGGCCTCTGTCACTTAGAATCACTGGCTGTGCCACATATCATTCACACTCTCCATAAAGAAGCTACTTATCTCTGTGTCTACTGTGATCACCACCAGCCTGGCTGATTGACATGACAGCACAGTAGAATGGATAAGGAGGAAGAGAAGCAGGAGGAGGTAGGTAAACATGCAGCCAAGGCCAGAAAGAGGGGAGTTGAAAGAACAAAACAGGAAAATGTGAAGGTAGAGAAAGACAGGAAAAATAAAGGAGGCTAAAAGAAGAAACCTGAAAAGCATTAAAGGGGGGAACGAAAATATTTCCCTTTCAGGAAACAAAGGAAGTGAATAAAAAATAAATAATAATAAAGACTAAAGAGAGAAAACAGGCAGAGGATGAAGAAAAACAATGAGAACAAAAAGAAGAGAACTAAAAGTGGTGAGGAAACATTCAGAAAAAGAAAGAAAAATGAGAACAGAAAGTAGAGCAAACAATAATGAAATGAATACAGATATGAAGACGGAAACTAACTCCATACTAGATGACAATCCTGCTTTGCTACAGTGCCTACGACCTGTGCTTGGGGTTCCTAATGTTGGAGTTGGGACCACACTATAGGTCTACACTGGTGCAGACACGCTCCTGCGCCCCTACCATACTCTATATGCCCACAATATTTCATCAAGTTGCATTGCTAGGACAATGCTTCCATCACATATACCATGTATGCAGTAGGTTGTTTCTACGATCTTATCAGTTACATTTGTAGTCTTGAATACACTGCCAACACATGTTTTACTCAATATCCCAACATGATGCTACTACATAATAAACCACCACAACTTTACTACAGCAGGCTGAAATCCCTGCACGGCTTATCATGAGCCTGAAGATCAGGCCAAAAAGCTGCAAAGACCGTACACATTCTGGCTGATGTTTTTACATCAAAGCAAAGTTGCCATCTAGACTGAATGGGGGCTTTAAGAAAAAAAAGCAGAGGGGATAAAAAGGAAAAAGCCTGGGTGTCTGAATCAAGCTGTTTAAAATGAGTGGCACTCAGATGTATGCAAAGAGATTCCCAAAGTTTGGCACAGACAAATGCTGCTCTGCTTCATTAGGATGCGCAATTCCATCCCTCTAATTGGCATGCAATTAATAATGTATACGATTTGTCACAGGTCACTATCTGCAGCAAATCATGTCTCGGTTTAAAAAATAGAGACAGCTGCCCGGCCCAGGGCAGGAAGGACTCACAGATCGGCTGTCACACCCAGCTGAACAAAAAGATCCAGTGTGATTTATTTGCCAGCATGCAGGAACGTAGCAGCAGACATATAACTGAAGTCAGACAATGACAAATAGTTGTGAATGTGAATCTTCGTGCATATATTCTCCATATCTCATGTCAGGGTCGGTGGGTGGATAGAGCTACTGTGAGGGTGATGTGTGTATGTGGACGTGTGTGCACTCAGCTTTGTGTGCGAGTGTGCACAATTCGTATCCAGATATGAGTCGCTGATGAAGGAGTGGCCATAAAGCTCGAAACTTCTGAGGACTTCTTACATGTATGAAACATCATACATCCTGATCTATCTACTGATTGTGTTGGTCACAAACATTCATCTTGATAATTTCACAATTTATCTAGGAGTGATTACTCTTGGAAACTTGATTAGCAACTAGTCATTGCCAAAAACATAATTTAGTTGCTGTATGTGACTTTAAAAAGTCATAAAACTGAGTTAAACATCAGAACTTTTTCATATCATGATTAAATTGGAGCTCCTGGAGGTTCAGGTCTCTCTTAAGCACAGCAACTCAGAATTTTAATTAAGGTGAAACCATTTATGTAATTAATACTGAATTATCATAAAGTGCACTTTTTCTAGTTACAATGAACGTTATTATGAAAATAATTAAGTGACAAAGGATCTGTTTGGCTCCTTTTTGATAACTATAGTAAAATTTTAAGTGTATGTGAAACACAGTATAAAACGTGAACCATGTAATAATTGTTTTATTATTTTTAACCAAGTATACAGTTTATTCTGTCAAATTATTAAAAAGAACTGAAACACTTCATTAAAATGTATTTATTTATATAATTTTAATAATAAAAATTAAGATTGCAGGGGGTAAAAAAAGAAATATCTTGAGAAAATTTGCTGTGTTTCATTTAACTTGGAAGTCTGAGCTCCAACTTGTGAATAACATCATATCCAACTTAAAGGGATATTCTGCACATGTCGAAGTAGGGCTATGAAAAAACGTTATTAGCAATAGTTCACAGCAAGATGAAAGGTTAATATTAGATTTCCAAGTTGTTCCAGTTCTAATGCAGATTGAGAAAAAGTAACATATTATATAAACTTCCACACAATTGTTAGTTTTGCATTACACTATTAGTTTGGCAGAAATATAATAAAATTTCAGTTGGTGGTGTCCCAAGGAGCATTGGGGGTGTGAAGGCTAGCTGCAGCTATTTGTGCTTACAAATAACCATAAAATTGTAAGTCAAACCCATGTAATGCAATAATGACAGCAGTGTAAAGGTTTTGAAAGTGTGCTTGAGGTTGGAGCGTTTTTAAGACAGCAGTGATCAACTTTGGTTTTAGTTGCTATCAAACTAGCTTTTGACGTCAGTCTTTTGGAACGTATTTTCTTTAAATTGGAGCGATTTAGAGAGCTACAACAGGTAAGATAGCATTTGTTTATAACTTTTCCACAACTTCCAACTTCAGAATGTTGGAAACATTTCTTCACTTGGAGAAAAAAAACAGTTGGACTTGATAACTGTTCTGCTCTGTTAGCAGGCTAACTACTACCAGTAATACAAGCTAATTACAATAAATTACTCTGCATTTAATACATTCAAACTCTGGAGCAATATGTTCATTAACAGAGTTTGTAAAAGATTTAATGTGTCATGGATTTGTCTACCTAGTGTTTGAGTGTGTCACTGTTGTATTTACCTGTGTGGGATCTCATGTGGGTGCGCAGGTGGCTGGGCTGACTGAAACTCTTTCCACACTCGTGACAGAAATACTGGCCCTGCCGCATGACAGACCTTAGCACTCCTGAAAATAAACACACAGAACAGAGGTTAGACTGAACAAGTATGAAATAAAGCTAAATCGGTGTTCTAAATTTAGTCAAAATGAGGCATTTGGTGCTCATTACAGAATAAATTTCTGAACAAGTACCTCTTATCTGAATTTAAAATGTGTTGTCTTTCACCACTTGTCTAAAAAGGCTGTCATCCCACTTTTAAATTGTTTTTATTATTATGAGTGAGAAGGTGTTTTTCTGTAGAAATGTTTCAGAAAGTTGGATGAAGACATAAAGGTCAGTATCAGGCTGAAAGTGTGTGCGTGCGTGTGTAAGGCCTTGTATGGCACAGTGGAGCTAGGTTGCATCAGCAGTGGACTCGCGCAAGCATCATTAGTATGTCTAATGTGTCATTATGAGCGGCTCGCTCCAGGGGCTGGACTGCAGCTGTCACACAGCATCATCTCAGAGGCTGACAGCAGGACACACACAGCACACACACATGCTGCATAAATTACAGGCAATTAAAACGCCCCGGCTGTGATGTGCCCGCTCTGCTGCCCATGTGTCATATGTCAGTTGTGTGTGTGTATGTGTGTGTGTGTGTGGGTGTGTATGCATGTGTTTTAAGAGTTGATTTTAGGCGTGCTTGGTCCAAGGAAGTTAAGGCACACTGCTGGCTACAAACACACACACAAATGGGAGCTAAATCATTGACATTGCGTGCTGCAGTCGCCCAGACATGTTAACAGATTTTATAGACTTTCAAAAAATGATCAAATGGAAAGTCTGAATCTTTTGTCAGTAATTTAATCATTATTTAACCAAAGTCCTGGTCACATGGACAATATCTCATACTGTCCAGAAAGCACATTGTCTAATATTGTCTATCCGCCATACTGTCAAGCAAAATTTTGTTTCCTAATTTTTTCCTGTTTTTATGTGTTTGCATAAATGAACTGTACAACAGATTAATTGTTGCCACAAATTTGGTTTAATGGACGACAAAAAAACCTTATGCTTTAACATATGCATTTTCACACAAATTTGCTTTTTGTTTGAAATAACATTTTTCCCATTTTCTTTAAAGCTTTGTTTTCGGAGAAACAAGATTCATACCTAACAGCAACAAAAAAAATAAATAAATGAAGAGCACCAATTAAGTGGAGTGGTGGGCACAAGGGTTAGGGAAGGTGAGCCTGTGATCAGTTTAGATCCCCTGACTGATACATCAAAACGAAGGTACCACAGGATTTACACTGGAAATGACCAACAAACAGCCTTCACATTACCTATATGTCAGTTAACACAACCAAGCATCAAGCCAGGTATGTGGAGTTTGCTCTAGCGTATTCAGCATATCGGCTATCTTTGTGCACACAGGATGTGCTGCTGAAATCCAGCAGTGACATTGGCATACGCTCACTTTAACTATAACACTGAAATAAACCAAACAGGGTTGTTTAAAGGCTAAGATCAATAGTCTTAAATAACAAATAAAGTCAGTGAACTTAATAATCCCAGCCTGTGCATTATTCTGCACAAGGATTTCCTCAATTTTTTTACGTTTCTGCTGCAGGACAACAGGAACAAGGAGTACAGGGAGGTAAGAGGTGACGGAGAGTGTCTCTGGCAGCCTGACTGCTGGCCTCTGGATATTCTACTTCTACTCTGGGCCGCCAGCCCTTCTCTCTGACGCACTAATGAAAGACAAGACAGAGCTGGACAGAAAACACAAGCAGACCTACACACACTTGCACATGTAATACACAGAGACACGGGGAAAAGACTCAGTTGCTCAAAAAAGGTCACTTTATAGCATGTGACTCAAAGGGCTAAGGCGGATGGTGACGATATGCGCCTGGACGGGTGACAGCGATGTCATGCGTCCGCTCAGGGGGTTGTTGTCTTTGACCCCTGGCTCCATACAGGCCCACTTGACCTCATATGGCACAACAGAAAATGGGTGAATAATACGGATGTTTGGTAATGACCATTTCCAACGCAGCTGGTGGGGTAATTATTCTGTCTCTGCTTTCGTTTTGCCTCTCCTGTGTCTCCTGCTCTCCTCATACTCACATCTCGTCAGGCAGACCCATGACCTAAACAGTTTGTGACAGCTTTCTGGGAGAGTAGAGCAGGAGTCCAGGCATGCCTTGCAGACCTGAGAGACGCAAAGGTTCTCTCATGTCTTTCATTGTAAAAATAATAAAAATACTTCATAGTTTTGCTGCTAAAAACTCAGGCACATATGGACACATGCTGCCCCAGATACAACCTGGGACACATGAGAGCAGAAGTGTATGTTTGTTTATAATCTTCTCATATTTTTGAAGAATCTGTCAATCACTATCTGGCAGGTATTATACACTAACCCATTAAATGTTCATCAGACCACTTTTAATCTCAATTTTAAAAGAAAACATAAAAGATGCTGATTTATCACAGGTATCAGGAGTTTTAATATTTATTTCTACTTTTAATACAGTTTCTCCAAAAGCTGATTAAGAACTTTTTGTGAGCTTTTCTTTGTTTTATTAAATTAACTAGAAAATGTTTGAACATTCTAAATGCTCCTAATGCAGCTATGCTCCAAAATTACTGCATACAAAAACTTTCTTCTATAACTCTTAGTATTTTAGAACTTCTTTTTGTAATCTAATGTAATCTAACTTTTGTTACTGACAAAGTAACCACACATCAGTATATCACTTTTTAATAAGACTAGCAAGCAAAATAACACTAAACAGTAAGCCTTGAATAAACAGACTTTGTAGGAAAACTACGACATAGCGAAATTTGTGACAAAATCACACTCTAGGTTTACCATTTCCTAGTAAAATATTTTTAGAAAATCATCAAACCTAAACTGTACCTAAACTATGCTTACTTTTATCTCAACCGCTTCACACTCAACTGTGAACCATTAAATGCACTGCAAAGGTCTTCTCCTAAAGACACCAACAGAACCACAACATCCACATAAACTAGTGATGAGGACTTCCGGTGCAGCGATGAATGGAGTAGGTCGTGTTTGTCTGAGCTCCTGAAACTACTTTTAAAAAATTACTTTAGGCACACTTTTTGTGTAATACGAATTTAACGGCGTTTCTCTGCCGACCAAAATGCCTCCAAAAGAGAAACCGCCTACACAACCAACGCAGCCTGTTTCGCACACCGCATCCCTGCCTCGTAGTGACCTCTCCACCTGCCTGGTCGAAGCCGGAAGAGATACTCCCCACGACTTCAAGGCTGAGCTGCTCTCGTCACTCCGTGTTGAGATGGCGGCTATTTTCAAAACTGAGCTCCAAGCTGCCCTGACTGAGAACTTGTCAAACATCAAGACTGAGCTGCAAGCAGTTATGTCGGAGTTATCTAGGAGCACTACCAACATCCATCGCACTCTGAAGAACACCATAGGTGAAAGGGAAACATGATTCTCCACCTGCACCGACGACATCACTACCTTACAGGCTAAAGTTGGCCGTGGGGCCGCAGGAGAACTTGGAGGTTTGGAGGGTGGCCGTGGGGCCCCAGGAAAACTCAGATGGAGGACTCTCGGGTGTAGACGGTGAGGTCACTGTAGGAGTCTCGGATGCAGCCGATGGTGATCCTGGGGTTTGTGGTAATGACTGTGGAGCCAAGATTCCCCTTAATTGTGTGAAGATCTTGTTCAGAAGGATGTCAGCTGCAGCGGACTTAAAGACCACTGAGAGAGCTGCAGCGGACGTGGAGACCACCGAGGGAGCTGCAGTGGACGAGGAGACCACTGTGGGAGCTGCAGCGGTCGTCAGAGAGGGGAGCGTCATTGACCCTCTCACAGACGTAGGGGAGGCAGGGGTCGACCCCTCCAAAGACACACTCGGGGACTGAGGGGAGAGCCGTCAGCGACCCCTTCGCTTTATTGTTTTGTTTGTTGGGGGGTGGCACCGGGAACTGGAGAGCTGTAGGTTAATGGAGTGGAGGGAGCAAAGTTACAGGCCAGGAGAGTACCTTCAATCTGACGGTCTCGCTCTGCCTGCTCCCTCCAACTCGTCTTTTCTGCCTCTCGGGCCAGAAACTCAGAAAAAGTGATCATTCTGCTGGGTTCTTCTTTTAACCGGAGCATTCTGTCACAATCGGTTTAAAGTGGAACCCAAATGCAGACAGGACACACGCGAGGGATCAAGAAAACAAAGACTATTAATTTTAAAATAGAAAACAAAAGGCTGACGTGGCTGCAAAAACTACAAACAGTAACTCAGGAGGAAAAACAGGAGAGACGAGAACAACAGGGAGGAACACGTACCATGGACTCGGTACTCGGGAGGAGAACAACAAGGACCAGGACACGACATCCAGGACGACATGTAATGCTCCGGTACTGGGGCAACACAGAGGGCAAACATTTAAAGGGAAGACTAATGAAGGGAATGACAAACACCTGGGGCAAAACATTAGGAACAGGTGACTGGGAAGGGTGGAGCAGAACACTCATACACATACACACACCCAGACAAGAGAAACAGATCCTGACATAATGTCCAAAATTAAAATAGACCTACTGTTGTGGTCTGTTTTTCCTGTGTCCCTGGTCTGAGTGTCTGTGTCTGATTGTGCCTGCCTGTCACCTGTTGTGCTGCCCCAGGTGTGTCCTGTTTTCCCAATCAGCCCTTCCCTTTAAATGTTTGCTCCCAGTGTTTCTCCTTTGTCTTTGCTGCGTCTTGTCCTCCCTGCGTCTGATGTCGTAGCCTGTTTTCCAACCTGCCTGCCCTGTTTTTGCATCCGTGAGATTTTGAGTCTTTGGATTTTGTATTTTTCCCTCCGCACCGGAGCTCTTTGTGTTTTCTTAGAGCTGCCACGTCAGCACGTTTATTTTCTGTTAAAATAAAGTCTTTGTTTATGGAGTTCCCCGTGTCTAGCCTCATCCTGGGTTCACCTTACCAGCACCGCTCTGACACCTACAAAGATGGAGAGGTTTACCACTCTCGTTAATAGGAAGAATTAACACAGTTAAATTGAACATTTTGCCCAAATTTCTGTTTTTGTTTCATTGTCATCCACTTTTCCTGCCAAAGCAGTTTTTTAAACTATTGATCAAACTATCTCTGACTTCTTATGGTGTAGAAAGGCTCCCAGGATCCACAAATCCACACTTCAGAGATGTAAATTTAATGGTGGACTGACACTTCCAAATTTCCAATTGTATTATTGGGCGGCACATATTCAAAAAATTTCATTCTGGCTCAAATCTACGAATCTGCCATGGTGCAACTTGAAGGCACAGTCATGTACTTCATGGTCTTTATCTGCCCTACTTACTTCCTCTATCCCATCCTACCTCTCTGGTTTTACAAAGTATCAAGTGGTTCGCTCCACATTTAAAATTTGGTATCAGTTTAGGCACTTTAAATTTAAGTCAGCATCCACTTTAACTTCTATACTAAAGAATCACTTATTTGGACCTCCATTTACAGATTTAACCTTCCTAAAATGTTTTAAAGATTTCTACAAATATGGTATTTTTCGTTTTTTGTTTTCTTTTTTCCCTCCCTTACCTCCAACTCAACAGAGGGAGGAGCTGTTAATCTATGACCCATTTCAAAAATCACTTATCTCTAAAGTTTATAATCAACTTTTGTCTTTTGTCTTTTGACCAATTAATAAAGTTAGGGCTGCCTGGGACGAGGAATTGGACCTGAATTTGCAGGACGACTGGAGGGATGCTGCTCTTAAGACAATTCATACAAGCTCATTCTGTGCCCGTCTGACACTTATACAGTTTAAAGTTCTGTTTAGACTCCATTTTTCTAAAGCTCGACTGCCACAAATCTATCCCAGTATTACAGATAAATGCGACAAATGTTATGCCTCACCCTGCAATTTAACCCATATGTTCTATTCTTGTCCGCTACTTTCATGCTTCTGGTTGAATTAACTTTGACACCATGTCAAAAATACTTTCTGTGGTCATAAAATTCTCCTCCCACATTACCATATTTGGGCTCCCACAGAACCGCAACCACCCTACCTCTAATCAATTAGATGTTTTAGCATTTACTTCATTACTGGCAAGCTCCCTCTAGCACCCAATGGCTCAAAGACACCATGTCTTTTTTGAAGTTGGGAAAAAATCAGATATTCAGTGAATATATTCTGATAAATTTTATAACAAATTGCTTCCCTTTCTTACATTCTTCCACTCTCTTCAGTCCCTTCCTCCTGATTGACTCCCCTTACCCTACACTTTTTTATTTATGTTATTATTTTGTTGTTGTTTGTTTGATTCTGTGGGCCTTAGTTATACTTAATTATTGCTTAATGTCATTTATGCCATTTAATTGAAAAAAAAAGAAAAAAGAAACTCTAGGAGGTAGATTATATGCCTTGATCTTAATTCTCTGAGATGCACAGTGTTTCTATGGTGTCAATATGTACAGAGTTAATTATTATTCAGAGATAACAAGATACCCAATGTGAAATGGATATACAATTCTGTTATAACATGCATTACTTCCTAATAAAAATATGTTTAAAAAAAGCTAGTGATGAGACCTTGAGCTTCCCAAACCAGATACCCTCCTCTCCATGACTGTGTTTTGAGTTTCTTTGTTTCTTGTTTCACAGAGAAAAGCTTTGCTGTGTATGTGACACTGCTTGCTGTTTTTTTTCTTTTTGCAACTTTATTCCTCATTGTACAGCACTGCTACTGAAGTCATTGGACACTACTCTGAATCTACTGCACATTTTGATTTATTTTTGCATGAGTTTCTTTAAAGCTCCTGAATGAGTCGTTAATCAAATATTATGACAAAGAAGAAGAATTGTATTTTTTATTATTGAGAGGAGGCCTGGTCCTGAAGGCAGTATAAATATGAATGTTTGTGAACAGTGGAAGCAAACCAGAGTACCCAAAGAAAATCCACATAAACAAGTGAACTTCCAAAGAAAGTCCCCAGGCTAAACCTTGGACTTGAACGAAGGACTTTCTTGATGAGGCAACAGAGGTAACTGCTAAGCCATCATGCTACCCAAAGAACTCAAAAGTATCAGGGTAAATTATTGCTTATTCATTAGTACCATAAATAAACACACGGTAAAACTTAAAAAAAAAAAAAAATAATAACTAAAAAAGTACATTTGCAGATCAGATTAAAATGAGAACTGGTGCCTACCTGTAGGTTCCATCATGACATTGGCTGCACCCCAGCGGTGGTACAAGGCTGCCAGTTCATGTGGACTGTAGTTTTTGAGGAAGCTGAGGATATCTGTTGGCATTTCTGGTGTTGCAGCAATCGGCTCCTGCTTCACAACTTTACGACTGTCTGAAGCTTTTGAAGTGGAGGGGGAGGAGGAGGAAGGGGAGGAAGAATTCAGCACAGAGCCCCTATGTGTCTGAGGGGTGCCACAGTTCTGCATTGTGGCTGAACTATGGGTAATGGTGCTAGGTTTTGAAGTTTTGGGCCGACTCTGACTGTTGGAGCTGGAGAGTGGCTGATGAGAGAAGCCCTGAACACGGCTGTAGTCTCCTGAGAGACTGTGTTTGCTGGACAACATGAACCCCAGACCCTCCTGAGGGATCAAGCACCTATCAGACATCCTGGAAGATGCAGTAGAGCTAGGGCTTGGTGTAGAGGAACAAGAGTGGCTCCTGATGTTTTTCTCCAAAGAGCCTGAAGAAGTCAGAGAGCTTCCACCAGAGTACATCTCCCCCTTGGGTTTGAAGCGATGATTGCGATCCTCTCTGTGTTTGGTGGTGCTGCTAACTGGCCGTACAGGGACTCTCCCAGCTTGGCTACCTGAAATAGATGTGGAGCTCCTTGAAGAGGAGGCACAGGGAGCAGACGATGACGATGCTGCATGACTAACTGGCCTGGTCTTCTTTGGAACCTCACTGGAGCAGATTGGAGGCCGTGTTCGCTGGGTGCGCAACTGCTGAGGCAGTGGTTGACACTCCCTTCCTTCCAGAACTGGTGGTGGCCCCGTCCGTCTATGAGAGGACAGCACCCCATCTCTGGAGCCCTTTGAGTTGTTTTTAATTGCCCATTTAGGAGCCAAATTGGAGCTACTGCTGTTTATGCGGTGAGCCACAGTCTGATGCATCCAGAGCACCTCAGGGTAGCGGGTGGAGTGAGAGCATAAGGAGCACCTATGGCTAGGAAGGCTTTTCCCATCTAAAGGTAGGGAATTCATGTCCCTGATGCCCCCAGCCCTTACACACAAATCCACAGGGATCATGGTGGGATCACTAGGGGAGGAACAAGCTGAGAGGTAAACATGAGGTGATTTTGTAACCCCCTGGATAAAAGCCTTTTTGAGTTTGGAGTAACCACTGCAGGTGCTTTTGTCCAAGCTGGAGCTGAAGCTGGGAACAGGGATGGTTGTGTCTTTGGAGGCAGCAGGGTGTTGGACATGAACATGAGTGAAATAGGCTTGAGAATCTGTGGTGACAAACTCACACAGGGTACAGATATATGGCTTCTCGTCTGTAGGAGAAAAAAAAAACAATAAAGATCAAAGCGTGTAAGATAAGGCAATATTGAATAAACTGTTTCTAAGCAAATCTCACTAACAGAGAGGTCATGTTAGTACATCTGGTCATGTCATTACATCTGGATGTAGCTTCAGTAAACAACCACCTGGGGGTAGTATTGCCCACTATTTTTGTATCCTCCAGAACAGAAGTCTAGAACTTTGTTCTTTGTGACCCAACAACAAACTTGACTGAAATAAATAAGCGATTCATAGACTTCTGCACTAATATTTACACTAATAAATAAATAATTTAATTATTTGAACCAGGTGTGTTGAAGCAAGCAAACATAAAACGTGCAGACAGAGGGTCATGAGGAACAGGTTTGAAAATTTCTGCTCTAGAATTATAAATATGAAGACACTTTATCCTAAAATAAAATAGTTGTTGCTTATATAACATAGAAAGTCAACAATAAAATACAGAATCTGAGTATGTAACAAAAATGAACCATGTAATAAGCACTTTCTGTTCAGTTTTTCAACATAGTGATGATTTGTTTTCTGAAAGTATTGAAAATCTTGAGCTGTATGTAACATCAAAAAGTATATGCAATAACATTTTAATTATATGTAACTTTTCAAACACAAGTGAAACTAAAAGAGTCAAACAAATTAAAGCACATTATAAAACATTAATCTCTAAATTATTCAATACAAGAATGGTTAAAAGATTAATTAATATATAAAAATTACAAATATTATCAAAAAGGTTATTTTAAAATATATTTGTTAATATTTGTAATTTATATATGTTATTTAAAAGGTTTATCAAAACAAAACAAGCAAATAAACTTTGTTTTAAAAGCAAGGTGTGTGTCCATATTACAAATTATCTTATTCCAGAGTAAGATACAGTATATGTTAGGAAACAATAAATAGAAAATTTAAACTACAATTTCAAACATTTTCAAATAGATTGCCAGTAATTAAGATGGTATTGGAGAGCATGCAAACTGGTATATCTAATCTCACACAACTAGTTTATCTGCTAAGCTTTTGTTTCTGCACTTGATTTGCCCTGAAGTGCCACTGTCCTTGAAGAGCAGATCTCTAAATCTGCCACAAGATGGTGCTCATGACCTACAAACTGGAAAACCTATCATTCCATAAGCTTTTTTCTACAGATACTATAAAGCCATCCATCTATCCATTATTTTAACCCGCTTCTTCCTTTCAGGGTCACAGGGGTCACTGGTGCCCATATCCAGCAGTCACTGTGCGAGGGGCGGGGTACACCCTGGACAGGTCACAAGTCCATCACAGAAATACTATAATGTCACAGACAATATATATATACAGTACCAGGCAACATCAGAAAGCAGCTTATCTAAACATCAAGCACGTACACCCATGAAAAGTCTTTCATTATCTCTGAAAAGTAGCAAGGAAAATTTACAAATTAGTAACCACTGGGTGTTTGTCAAAACCAGAATACAGACACTTTTATTGGGGTAACACTATGAAAAAAAAACACTTATTCAGATTTCATGGGGTCTGGTTGGCACAGTTGTGAGGAGTAAGTAACACTAACAGCTAAAGTGTCATAGCAGGTAACCTCAGGCCAATACATAAAGACATTTACATCTAAATCAAATCATTATTTATTTAAACAGTGAATTTGTTACTTTTTTATTTTTCCTTTCTCTAAAATTTTAAGAACTGCATGTCAGTGCTTACTCCCCTGCTCCCTCTCCATCAATGGACCAGGTGGGGAGGGAAATCAAGTGGATGAAGGCCAAAAAAGCAATGGGCCCTAATGCTACCAGCTCCGTAGTAGCTCAGAGTACTGAGAGAGTGCAGATACACTCAGTTTTGTATGTAGTCAACCTGAACCCTACTCTGGAGACAGTTCCAACTATGTGGAAGACATCCTGTGTGGTGCCTGTTCTCAAAACAATCCATCCCAGGGAGCCAAGCCACTACAGGCCTGATGCCCTGACCTCTCAGCTCACGAAAATAATGGAGAGGATTGTCCTTGGCGACTTTTGCACCCAAAATTTTACCCTTACAGTTCACCTACCAACCTGGCACAGGGGTGGAAGACGCCATCACTGACTTGCGACATCTCATGTGAAGTGCCACGGGAGCACAGTGAGAGTCATGTTCTTTGACTTTTCAAGTGCTTGTAACACCAACCAGCCTTCACTGCTAAAGGGGAAAATGGAGGAGGCCAGTGTGTAACAACGCCTGGCTGCGTGGAGCACACACTACCTCACTGACAGCCCACAGTATGTAAGACTGCAGGGCTCAGAGTAATATACAGATGGTAGTCTGCAGCAGACTCGCTCAGCCGGTGATCTTGCCATACCCTTTTGCCCTTTTAACCTCTGACTTCACAAGTGCACTGACTGCAACCAGAAGACATTCTCAGATGACATTGCCATTGTGGGCTGTGTGCTAGAGAAGAATGAGCAGGAGCACAGGGGGCCATCTTAGACTTTGTGGTTTGATGTGAGCAGGACCACCTGATTCTAAACCCCAGCAAGGCCAAGGAGCTTGTAGATGATTTCCATAGGTAACCTTCTCCCTACACACACTGGTAGACATGCAAAAAATAGACATTAGGAGAGTCAGTTCTGTCCTTGGCTGCCCACTGAAAACGTTTGAGGACGCGACAAACAGGCAGGCAAAGCTAACGTCCATTATTGCCAACTCCTCCTGCCCCTTGCACAACACAGTAGGGTCAACGAGCAGCTCCTTCAGTGCAAGGCTTTTAAAACCTGGTGCAGCAAGGAGCACTACCACAGGCCATCCCTGCCTACAGGCAACAGACTACATTACTTAAAAAAGTCCCATCACTTTGTACTTCTGTTTTCTATTTTTTCTTAGACAGTAGTCAACTTATATGGATGAATGGTGCAATATATACATATAAATACTGTATGTGTATTCTTTTTTAGATTTGTGCATGATATAAATGTATAGGTGTGTATGTGGGCATGTTTTGATATCCTTATGGGGTAATTTTTTGACACTGTAGTATACTTGTGAAGACATTTTGTCCTTCTGAGGACATTTTGCCTAGTCCACACAAGGTAAAATGCCATTTGTGGGTCAGGGGTTAGGTTTAGGGCTAAGGAATGAACTAAGTTAGGGTTAGGGTCAGGTATGTACCTGTGCACCCTGTGCTCCTTACGGATGAAAGCAGGTTCACACTAGGCGCTTTTCCACCGACAAGCACGGCTCCACACCACACCACACTACACGGCACCACACCGGCCCTGGTGGTTTTCCACTGCTACTTAGGCCCCCCGCTAATTGGGCGTTATCTCACATGCAAATAGACG
>JAVKLF010000042.1:18288110-18314487 GCA_034783495.1 Millerichthys robustus
CTGAATTATAGGGTCTGCTTTTCTGGATTAAGAACTTTACTAACTGTTTGATAGCCTCCAGAAAGGTTTGGCCCCATAAATCCTGATATCTCAGAGAGATCGCCACCCAGGAGGCAGCAGGTCTCTCTGCTGCTAACCTTGTTCTGTCAGAACCCAGACTCCTCTCTTTATTACTGATGTAAAAACTGGACTGTTGTCTGGATCTCAGAGACAAGTCTTTAGCAGCAAGTACAGAGACAGCGTGGATTACATGATCTGTGTCATTTTTCTGACATGTTTATATTGTACATATTTAGTCTGGAAGTGAAATGTCATTTTCAGTTTGGTAAAGTTTAACAATGCCTCCAAACATCCTGGAGAAGTATTAGCCGTGACGTTCCAGGATGTCTTGGAGTTCTTCTGAAGATGCTCTTCTCACATGTTGGGACTGACACCAGCAGCTTGTTTTACTGTAGTACTTTTTGTAAATATTCTAGCTAGAATGCATATATTTTCTGAAGAATCATTAGTACACATGTTGTTTGAATATTTGTAATTTTAGAATATTGCATTTGAAGCAAAGCCAAGATGATAGGCAGGCTCTTTTGTTGCAGTTGTATTTTCTATTGGTCGTACTAAATTAAGATTAAATTACTTTTGAAAATCTTTTAGTCTGTCATCTTGTTTTGTTAGATTTTTTTTTTTTTGCTGTTGTGACGAAGACAGAAATATGGTGATAAATATGAACAACTATTAAATCAGCCAATTATTAAAATGTCTGCATTTGTTCTTTGGAAACATACCCTTAAACGGCATACAAGGATATACTTGCATAAACTGTGCTGAGTAAATTAAATTGAAAATACTGGAAGAATAAATTCTATCATTTACATTTTATGTGTAATCCTAAAAAATGGATACCATGTGTAACAATTAGTCCTCCATTCAAATAAATTGTACAATTCTAGCTGCTCTCAAAGACTCAAAAACAAGAAAAGTACATGGTCAAATAATGAACACACCAAATAATCTGTAAGACAAACACACCACCACCAGAAGTCTTAGACTTCGATACATAAATCATAGCCAGAGTCTAATGTTCATTAAGAAAGTTTTAACTTAACTTCATGTTTGGGAATTAAAGATTTCTTACTCATTAAAATAAGGACAGCTATGTGACCAGATTTTAAAACCATCTCAACATAAAAATTCTACTCTATTTATTCTAATAAATAATTAGTCTACAAACTTATGACGAGTCCGAGTGTGGCTAGTATTGATGTGGATCAAAATTAAGTCCAATCTGCAAAAATTTAAATCTGTTCATGTGAACTATATTTTACATCAACGTGAAGTTTGCTTTGTATGTTTGGTTTTTTATATGATTCTCTATTGTTAATCTGTGTAGGCTGCTAACAGAAAACATGCTATATTCAGCTGTAGTGCTTCCAGTGTGGAACATTTCCAGTTGGAATTGTTTTGTTTAGTAATCACATAAAATAAAATAGGTTTTGTAAAGGTTGACAAAATAGTTGAACCACTGACATCTTTGAGTTTGGAGTTATTTGAGGACAACAGCAATCCACCTTAGTCTCAGCCAATTCAGGTTGTGTTTTTAAACTAATAAAACATTTTCTCAGAAATGTTACATTAATCTTTGATTAGATTCATTGTAATGTCACTGTGAAGCAAGAAAAAAGGGTTTAAAAATAAAGTATTTTGTCTGATTGTTCGTAACTTGTAATTTTTTTCTGTACCAACTATTCAAACAGACCCACCATTCATATCGTCAACATATAAGAACGGACCCCATATGAGATTTTGGATGTTCACGCCGGAGGGGTTACCGCATTCTGAGAAGCATGTCCCAGGACACGTTTTATGTCCCTCCTCCTCTTTTTTATCAGGTTTTTGACACTTGTTGATTCATGTAGCTCCTACTTTGCTGCTACATGTTCAAATATTCATTTTCCTAACTTGTTTAGCTGTAATTTGATATTTTGTGCCAAAAAGAGGTCATGTGACACCATGATTGTGTGCAAGAAATTAGACAGGACTTCAATCCCCACATCCCAAGTGCTCTTATTCTGGTTCCAAACTTATAGCTGTGTAGCTCCTGTAAACCAGGTCCTGCTGCACTAAATCAGCCTAGCGTCCGTTTGATTGGGGTTTTTAGGACTTTTGTTGTTTTTCTTTATTCAGCTGCTCCTTTCTGAAAGGGTTGCAAAAGCAGGCCAACTTGTATAATAATGAAAATGGGCTTTCAGGATCACATTACATTCCTACTGGTCTCCAATGTAAATGATCTCTAATCCTTGAGTTTCATGATCTTTGTTGTTTTAGTGAATACTACTAAACACGTAAAGTCATATTTTGAAAACCAAAGAACCTCCAAATGCTCATTACAGATCGTGTACCTTTTTTATTCTCGGGTTTATTGCTCTGACTGTGCTTTTGTTAATATGCGTCTGTATAGTTTCAGCTGGTGAAATCTGCTGGATAAAATATGTGGCAGGACATAACTTACAAATTTAAATGTAATAAAAATGCTTTGTTTGGAAAGATGAATTCTCTGAGGGACGTGCGTTCATATTTTACAGCCAGTCTTTGTACAACATGCCATGAAAATGCATACACTCCGATTATTCCTGAGCCAGAATAGTTGAGTGCTCCATCTGCTCCAGCTGGGAAGGCTTGGCATAAATAATGATTACCTAATGAGTCACATGCTCTGTCTCCATGAAAGAAAATATGTCTTCCTATGGCTTGACATGGCAGTATCATGTCCTTTCCCACTAGTTGTATTTATTTTCTTCCTTATTCTAATAATAGTGCCATTTAAAAAACACACACATTCAAACTGCAGAGGGTATGGTAAGTTTATAGTTTTTATTGTTTTTTTAATTTTTATTTTATTATCAGTTAAGTGGCTGATCATGTTTTATTACACATACAATAATGAGGAGGTTTTGTTTACATTCATCCCCAGGATCCATTCAGAAAAAAAACAACATAAAGAACTCCCAAAGCTCTAGCACACAGTTTCAGAGATAAATGCTGCAGATCACACACACCTGCTTCAGAAAGATGGATAGAGCTGATCTACTACTGACCTTTACCTTTTAAGTATTTTTCTTTTACACAAAACATACACATTCTCAAGAACACAAAATTGTTTAATCATCACGGTTAATAAAAGAGCACCTTTTTGAAATGTTTTTCCTTTATTGTTGGTTGGAAAGACATTGTTTTTTGGCAATCAGGAAGGCACTTTGAGCAAGGATATATTGTGAAACAAATTGACACTTTGTGTGCTGAGCATTAAATAAAGACATCAAAGCATTAAATACAGGCCTGAATCTGACAATCTGCAACATCATGCTTCAGGTTCAGTAATTTTATGAAAAAATGCAACGTGAAAGAAATTACTTTTCTTAATCTTGGAAAAAGACGTATATGCCTTCTTCTAACGTTAAATGAACAAATAACAAGCAGTTTAAGGTCTAATAGTGACAAACATCACATTTATGACAGGACACTTGACGACAGCTGAGACACGAGGGTCCATTAAAAACAAATTATGCTCAAAATGTTTCCAATATTAATGTAAAATGGATTTAATCTTTCATTAAACAATGTTCAAACTTGGGTGTATGTTCAAGAGGACAGACAAAGAATGCAGGGAGTGACACAGACAGTGGGACAGCACAAAAAAGTCCAATTTCTTTCTAACACTGAAGCAGCCTTGTCTTTTCGACCAAACAGGTGGTGTTGACGGTCAGATCGTCCGGCTTTTCAGCTGCTCCCAGGTCTGCTTCAGGTCAGCCACCTTTAGTTAGAAAACCACCACAGACTACAGAAACTAAACAGAAAGTTGGTGGTTGGGGGGGGGGACTCATTCAGGCTGCACACGTGAGCGGCTTCAGGGTCAGAAAACGGTTCACACTGGAGTTGATGGACTGAGCAGAAGGACATGACGGACAGAGGGACAGATTGTGTTGCTATCTGTCGGCCAAAAGAATAAGGGCAGTGGGTTTTAGCAAACTTTAGGGTGTTAAAAAAAACTGTTGGAAAGGTCAGCTTTTTTTTTTCTTTTTGTCCCCTCCCCCATGAGCTCTAAAACAATTATGGTGGAAAGGGGTTGTAGAGGGGACTTTCAGCGTTTGGCTGGAGACGCACTCCTGCTACCCTATAAAACAGATAAAACACAGGTCAGAATAAACTCAGAAAGAAGCTCTGGTTTCAGATTAGATGGGGTACACTTTTGGAGTCTGATTGATGAGGTAATGAGGTCCATATCCATCCATCCATTCATCCACCCATCTATCCATCCATGAATGGGTTACAGATTTCATAGTTGTACTTGTGGGATCCTAAGGTGTTTTCAAGCCAGGGAGGATTTGTATATTCTTATCAGGATGTTCTGGGTCTGATGCATGGTCTTATCTTAGTGAAACTTGCCTATAAACCTCTAAAGCAATGCCCAGACGTTCTCATATAGTTTATTATCCACACAAATCCCATTGAGATCACAGTTTCCTTTTTCAATTGAGGCCTGTGTCTCCTTTCCATGTATTGGACCCTCAGGGTCCTGTCTCTACTTTTTGCGGATGGTGTGGTTTTGTAATGGTCTAGCCTTTGTTCTTGATGAGGGTCATTTATTTTTAGTAATGCACAACGTGGAAAAAAATGCTCTCTGGAGTCACTTCTTTTTTAGTCGAAATGAAACCCATTTTATCATGTTTCATTAGTTCTTTCATCAGAGCTGCACTCCATTGTCACCAAGTTCCTGAAGACTCAGCTTCTCAGTTCTTATCTGCTCTTCGTTTGAATGATGAGACCAGTCTGAACAGGGCGAAGTGGGAGCAAATGTTAATGGTAAAAATAGAAAGTAGTAAGGTTCTGCTCACTTTTATAGGACTGTAAAAAACCCATAGAGGAATAGTTGGTTTCTCACAGTAAATAAAACAAAAATAAATTCTGAAACACAAAACGGTTAGAATTGGGTCAAACTCATTATAAAGAGAGGACTTTAAGTCAAATTTAGGAGAAGAGTCATGCTGAATGACCAATAGACTGGGAGAGTTTGTATTCATTTGTTGGGGTTATTAGAGAAAAAAAGTGCTAAATTTAAAAGCAGTCCTGAGTTTTATAATGTACAGCAGTGTCACAAAGCATGCCTGCTTCCAGGACAAGAGAGTTAAAAAGATAAATGTGGGCATAGAGTCAATAAATTATGGAAAGAAAAAAAATACATTTTAAATAGTGTATAACGAGATAAAGATTAAAACCAAAAAAGGAGTTTGATATCTACAAAATAAATACAAATATTTGTTAAAACTGTAGGGAAATAGTGCATACCTAAAATATGAGCTAACAATTAAAAACCTAAATTTTTTTCTTTAGTGTATATGAAAATAAGTGCAATTTTATATGACAAAAAGGACTGCACTCAAAACTGTAAGACACCTTACACAAACTAATAAACTTGTTGAAATTAAACGAGAGATTTAAAAAAAAAGATGAAACTTTGTTTTTATCAGGCATCATTGTTTATTGTTTATTCTAATAAAATTATGAGCAGATTAATCTTTCTTAAACTCTCATTAAAACTATTAGCTATTGACTATTACTTTATTAGGTCAATAAAATATATCTTGGCTCTACTTTTTACTTCACATTTAAAATGAAGTGAAATAATTTATTTTAACTAAATCAATTAAACTGACAGCATCTCAATATTACAAAACAGCAATTTATCTGCATAACTCTGGTAAAAGCCAAAACATTTGCTTTTTTTTGTATTTCAGAGGAGATGAACCCCTGCCAACAACATTTCCTGCATACATTTACACGATTTGTTGCATAAATCAAACTTGTTCATGACAAAAGTCTGCAGAGTTAACAGAACAGATGGGGATATATTTTACTGTAGAACCTTTAAATCAAAAATGAATTCATTAAGGAGATTAGCTGTATTATTTAAACATACAGAAAAAAATGGCACTCATACCGACTTTAGTTAACCAGTCGCCAATGAGCCAGAATATAACTTACTTAAATATAATTATTTACAATCTAAATAGTTAAATTTAGATTTATTCCAAATTTTTATGAACTTAGAAACTTCTGAAACCTGTAGATTGATATTTAAAAATAACATAAGGCAGCTTTGTAAACGTTTACGTTGTAAATAAAGTGGTTAACTTGAGAACAATCGTTTTAACATTTAAAATTAGTTAAATGTTGCTTTGCTTTTCCAAATTACCCAAATTCACTTCTTCAAGCTTGACTTAAATTCTGGGAAACAAAATGTTCCTCTTCCATTATTTTTTTCTGAGTGACCCAAAAATGTTGTTGATTAAAAAAAAAGAAGATTCTGAGCTTAAAAATCCCAAGTCTGAGCAAAAATGGCAAAATGAGAAAAGTCATGTTCTGTGTGACTGTAGAAGTTGGTAATGAGAAAATACTGTGATTCAAAGATGAGAAGTTATTAATTTAATATTTAAAAAAAGTCTATATCCTCGGGTGGGTGAAGGGGAATAATAATAATAATGTCCTAATTAATGTAATAATTCAAGCCTTTTTTGAAGTTACTGAATAAATGTGACTTCAGTTTTGGATAATTTGGACAAGCTGGACAAATTAAAGTTGTGCACAGATCCTTTAAGCGTGTCTTCAACCATTTTTACAAGTTTATAAAAGCCTCTCAGTGATCAATTTCCTTTTATGTCTTTAAAGTTTCATTTTTGTTCCTCTTTCTTTGATCTCAAATAAGTTTTTAGGCTGTAATTTCATTCCCACGCTTCAACACAGTGCTCAAAAGTGAAAACGAGACGATTCAGAGAGATTATACAAATGAGATAATTTTTTATGGATTGCTTAAGAAGATAATCCATTACGTGAAAAGCTTGTTGCCTAAGCTTTTTTCATTTCAGTTCGATTTCATTATCAGTCCTAAAGGAAGAAAACTTCAGGAAGTAAATTTAAATCTGACACAAAAATCAGCAGAAATGAAGTGCAAAGTAATATATGTGAGTTAATTGGGCTGAATGCTAAGTTCTATTTGGCTGATTTTGTAAGTTGTAAGTGGAGGAAAAACAAAACTGATAATAAAATACCATGGAGACTCCAGCGATTAGCTGTATCCGAGATACTGAATGTCCCAGAGGTGCATCACCTTCAGAGCTGTTTATTCTCTTTTAGCCTAATGTCAATAATTTAGCCACAAGAGTAGAAATGCAGCCCTTGGGATATTCAGGTTCCTGTCCTCCTCCTGTAATTACTAAAGTAACTAATTTATGGTGCCATCAGGGTAGCATAAAAATCTAATAAAACATAACTAGAAACCTCCCAGAGCATGACGGCTGCTACACCTTTATGTGTCAAATGAAAACAAAGCTTTCAAAAGACATTCTCTGAGAAGTGGGAGATCAAGCACTCATGAATAATGCAGTCTGAGGTTAATGCTGATGATGCTATTAAAAACATGGGTGATTTTTCCAAAATTAATATCCTGAAACTTTCAGAGTGGGAGTTTGTACGTCTACTAGAGCAGATCATAACTTCCATATATGCTCAGCATCTTTTAGTTGCTTTAATTGAGTTTTTTACTCTCCTTTACCAAGTAAGGAATTATGTTTTTGCTAGCAGTCATATTTATGGAGTAAAAGTCCTTCTAAAACTTTTATAAGCCGTGCATGAAAAAAACTCTTGTGTTCAGCACAAATAAAATCTAATTTTTAGAGGATATTTTTACATTTTTTATCTTAATTTTTAAATACTATGACTAATTTTCATTAGATGTGGTTTATTTCTTTGTTTCAGTAACCTTTGTAAGTTTTGTCTTCTTTGTTAAATGTGCACAAATAATTTTGACCATGTCTGTATGTTTCAAATGGACCAAGTCAACTGCTTGTGGATCCGGCTGGAAAAATACAAAAAAGGAAAAGTGTTACGAAATGTACATATTTTCAAACGGCAAAGGAAAGATGTCAAATGCCAAGAAGTTGCAAAAAAAAAAAAAAGAATTAAAGTATAGAATTATATTAAGCTTGAAGGGAAAAGAGCATGTATCACACAGTTTCTGTTTTATGAATCTGTTTACTTATTTTGTGTGTTTTGAACTTAGATGGTCAAGCATTTGTTGAAGAAGACAACCAAAGGGGTGTCCAGACATTTTTAATCATGATAATGCCCAAAGCCAACACTCCTAATGTGATTTTGTAACATAAAAGCTATTTCCAGATTTATTTCTCTAGGTCAGACCATGATAATTCAATTTTAAGAGGGAATATGGAGGTTTGATAAAATCCCATTGAAGACCCAACTTTAAACATGTCCACAGCAGGATTTCTTTTTAAAAGAACAATTTGAGATTATGTGATTTAAACTGGAAAATGACGACACCATAAAGTATATACTCTGTGAACTAGTCAACTGGTAATTTGTCTGTAAGAAGGCAGAAAATGAAGGAATTATAAGTGAATAAATCAGGTTTACTGTGAGCAACATTTGTGTCAGTCCTTCAAAGCACCTGATGGTCTGTTTGGTAATCAATTTAAAGTCCTACATGACAATGTTAATTATACATCCTAATAAATAATGCATCAGCGGCTGCTGGCTCTGTGTGAAGCAGGTAGGAGTGTTAGCGGCAGCCTCACTGGGACCTCATCAGAACTGGATCAGAACTGGATGATTATGAGTGCAATGGCGTGAAGCTGCAGCATGCATGATGATCAAACTTGTGTGTAAAAGCCCTTCATTATTCTGCTGCAGGCTGCTGTAGCAACAACATTATGATATCTTCCAAAACATATCTGCGTTGAACAAATGCACAGCGAGTTAAATACAAATGTCCTTCCATCACATTTACTCACTCTGCTGTTGCTGATATCATCACTGAGGCAGAGAAGAATACAGAAAAATAGGGGCAAGAACGGGATTGGACAAGACATCCATTTTCTGTTAGTAAAGATTTCCAGTGAGGAAAATGGTTGTATAACACAAAGAAAAAAACTGGAATTTAACAAAACATCAAAAAAGTATTATGGATTTTTTTTTTTTTTTTTTTACCATTTTGAAGATTCTAGTCAGGGTGCCTTTTCCATCCCCTGCACTGGCCTTCTTGCTTGACTTTTGGTGGCCCTGGAAGAAAAGAAAGGTATTCAAGTGGATTTAAAGTCTTTGACATTTTACTAAAGGAACTGAGATGTGGCTGACCTTTCTGTTAAGAGAGGCACAGATTAATCTGTAGCTTGGTCAAGTGTGGAGAAAAAAATCTAGAGAGCGGCTGTATAAGGAAAATAACCTGTGAAATATCAAATCCAAAAAGCTGGATTTTCTGTTTGTGTATTTTGTTGGGGATTTCAAAGCTCAATTAAAATAATATTTTTTATTTGTACGTGTTTAAAAAGACTGATAATGTTTCCAGAAATTTTGACCGGCAAAATAGACTATTGTCGATGTCAATAGATATGGAAGCTGAGAGTGGACATGGTATGTATAAACTTTTTACTGATGGTTTTCAAGATCGCAGTCTCCTTTACAAGGGAGGCATGCTGCCCTTATAGCTTCCTAATCTCCCTCTTAAGTATGAAATCTAACAACTAACTTACTGACTAATCTTTTACATGTGTGGAATTTCTGGCAAAGGTGTACTCATTTCTACCCCCCTTTCATTGAAAACTGAATAAAGTTCATTTTTATGATTTATCTATTGAGTGTGACTGTCTGCTGCACAACACAGGAGAGAAAAACTGGAATGTGGAGCATTTGTGTAACAATTGTGTTTGTGAAAACGCACAAAACAAATCATCAGACCAGCGACGTGGTGTCATTAGAGTTTACCTATCATGTAGTTACTGAATTAAGTTAAGATTATGTTGTTATCTTAAGAAAACGATAATGTTTATCTCGTGATAATGACATAATTATCTTGTTATCTCGAGAAAACCATCAGAAAAAAATTTACACGTTTCAGGTCCGCTCTCAGCTTCCATAAGAGACTAACATAAAAAAATGTTTTAGCTTGACAAACAAAGAAGGATTAAAATGGTGATGGGAGGTATTTTTTGAATATTTAAGTATTCAAATAGTTGATGTCCATCAACCATCATTTTGATAAACAGTTGAGTATTTTTCTATAAGCAATTAGGAGTAACATCATGCTAACATGACCATATTACCATTGGTAATGTACTACAGTGAAGGGTGCGAGAAGCAGTATCTGTTTCATCAAATATTATGGTGTTGGGAGCAGGACCTGTGGTGGACAACGCCGGCCCTCGCCAATGTGGCGCCCTGGGAAGGATTTCGGGTAGTGCAGTTGTGCAATTTTCTAAATCTCAATGCTGAATAACATACTGTTTTGTCTTTAATATTATTCTTTTAATCTTTATAAACCAGGTTGTCCAAATAAAATATTAACAATATAATTTATTTCAAATAGAATACCAGAAGTCTACCTCATACCTGCCAACGTTTGCTAGCAGCAATGAGGAACACCTGTTCATGTTAATGAGCAGCTGTGGAGTGAAACAGTTCTAGAGGGGTCCAAGGGGGGTGTAAGTGAAACATGCCTTTTGGGAGAAATAAAACACCCATGAAATAAAAGAAATCCTTGCAAAGAAAGATTAAAATGAAATACAAAATCAGTAGGAGGACATATTTAGTGTCGACAAGACGTTCAGAGCTTCCATTTTTTTCTCCACATGCTAATGACTTTTGTACAGTTCCTCCCGTACATGGAGATGTTAAATTAGGATTGTAAAGCAATGTAAAGCAAAATAAAACGTCTTCTCAGCCAGACACTGTTTTTTAAAAGATGAAACATGTATAGTAATGAGTTGGAGAAATGAATGTACAATATGATCTGATGATATGGATAAAATAACCTGCCAGGCTACAAAATGGTCATGAAATAATTGAAAATGGACCTGAGACAATAATTAGGGGTTCATCATTGATGTATGAACAGATTATAGAGACACAAGTTGATGGAGGACAATGACCTCACATGCTCTTCCAAGTAATGAAGGCATGGTACTGTTTAGAAATCTATATTTATTTTTGGACTATTTTCAAAGCACCTACCAGGCCTATCTTGTTTGCTAGTCCTCTCCACTGTGTTTACAGAGAAACAAGAGAAAAGAGGCAGGAAAGAAAAGGGAACAGACAAAAACAGTGTCTTATTTTATGTCAAAGGCATGATGAGAAAAAGAGGAGGCAGGTTGGAAGGAAGGTAGGAGGCACAGGTAGCTCAAGTGAAACAAGGGGAGAGACATGCAAGGCCAGGGAAACAATGCAAATGGTCACAATGACATGTGAGTTCAGAACCAATAATGTGTGTATGCTTACTTTTATTGGCTGTATGTGTCTATGAGTAAAACATGGCACATCTACAGTGGAGATAAAAAAAATGTCTAAAGTCCCATAGCAGAGTTTTGTGATGTATGAAACTGGGCACCAATAATTCATTTACAAACTTTCCTCATTTTTGATATGTGCATTCTGGTGTGGGCATACACAACTGCAATAAGTTGGTGTCCTACATGTGCACACATTGAATTAATAATTTGATGAATGACCTTTTGATCATCTGCCCCTCTGACCACCATCAGCAGGCAAGGCGAGTGAAGTGTCTTGCCCAAGGACAGGGGATGGGACAGGGGATTGAACCAGCAACCCACCTGTCACAAGACAACCCCTAACCACTCTGCCACAGCCACCCTAAAAGAGTGTATCTGACATTATTGGAGCCCCTAGCAGGGATTGAAGGAAGTGCCCTAGTTGAGGACTCCTTTAATCTACAATACTCATGTGGGTGATGACAGCGTTAGCTAGATGGGAGTGATAAGGAGGATCAAAATCTCTGATCTGAACTTGAGCTGTGTTTTGTTGTTGGACTTTTGTGCTAGTCACAGTTTGTCCATTACAAACACCATGTTTGAACATAAGGGTGTCCATACGTACATGTGGCACAAGGATGAAGAATGATTAACTTTGCAGTCATATCATCTAATCTCAAATGGGAGTTTGCCCATCCTGTCTGCATGTGTTTTGTGGATTTGGAGATGGTGTTCAACCATGTCCTTCAAGGTACACTGTGGAGGGTGCTCTGTGAGTATGGGATTGAGGGTTGGTTGTTACGGGCCATATAGTCCTAATACAAGTGATGGCTTGCCAAGCCGGCAGTAAGTTGGAGCCCTTCAAGGTGGAAGTTGGTCTCCACCAGGGCTACCAATTGTTATCAAGTCTGTTCATATCTTTCTTGGACAGAATTTCTCGGTGCAGCCAGGGGGTGGAGGGTGTCCATTTTTGCTGTTTGTAGATGATGTGGTCGTATTGGCATCATCATGTTGTGATCTTTGGCTCTCACTGGACCGGTTTGCAGCTGAGTGTGAAGTGGATGGGATGATGTTCAGCGCCTCCAAATCTGAGTCCATGGTTCTCAATCAGATAAAGGTGGATTGCTGTCTTTGGGTTGGGGGGTGAGGTTCTGCGTCAAGTGGGGGAGTTTAAGTATCTTGGGGTTTTATTCACAAGTGAGGGAAGAATAGAGTGTGAGATTGACAGATGGATCAGTGCAGCTTCTGCAGTATTGCGGACTCTGAACCAGTTTGTTTTGGTGAAGACAAAGTTGAAATGTATGGCAAAGCTGTCTGTTCACTTGTCAGTCTACATTCCTGCACTTACCTAACGTTACGAACTTAAGGAAGTGACTGAAAGAACAAGAATACGGATACAAGCAGTCTAAATATGTTTTGTTATCAGGGTAGCTGGAAGCGCTTAGAGACAGAGTGAGAAGTTCAGTTATCTGGAGAGACTCAGAGTAGAGCTTCTGTTCCTCCACATTGAGAGGGCCCATTTGAGGTGGTTCAGGCATCTGATGAGAATGCATCCTAGACACTTCCCAAGGGAGGTGCTTCAGGCATATCTGAGTAGAAAGAGTGCCTGAGGAAAATCCAGGACACACTGAAGAGACTATATCTCTTGTCTGGCCTGGGAATGCCTTGAAATCCTCCCAGAAAAGCTGAAAGATGTGGCTCAGGAAATAGAAGTCTGGGCCTCCCTTCTTAATCGGCTGCTCCAAAACCTTCTGGAATTCTGGGAAAATTGTAGATAATAGATGGATCTATTGATTTAAATACAGCATACAGCTTTTGTGGTAGGAGTCTATCAGCAGACATGGTAATATTCAAGTACCCCAGATTTTTCAGATTGTGAAGAAATCTCTGTCTCCTTGCATATTATTTACCAAATTTAGGTCTTGTATCTGGAAAGAAAAACAGATTTTCTTGTTCTGAAGCCATTTTTAGTTAATTTGAATGTGTGTTTGGCATCATCATAAAAAAAAAACCAACAGAATTTTGAGTTTATCTGTCCCACAAATGTATTTTAAAGTGTTATCCCAATAAGGGATAAAAAAATTCTAGTACAGAATTATGAAATGTTATAAAATTGTTTTTCATTCATCCTTCTTAAATCCTTGTAATTATGAACAACGTACAGCACTACTCACCCTAGACTTGGGACGGGAAGGGGACACCTGCAGAATAGTTCAAAGCAGACAGGAAAGAGGCTTTGACTTGGTGAGGAAAGGAAAGAAGCAACATGGAAAGAACAGCAGAAGGAAAGCGTGCACTAACATTGCCGGAGCACTTTGAATCTTCTGACGTGTGAGGCCTGTGAGTGTTAGAGAGGTGTTGCTCACTATGGGCATTACTCACGATCGTGCGGAAGAAATGGACCACGGCGTTCTCTCCTCCTCGTTTACGTGGTGAGGTCACGGATGCTTTCTGAGGGGCTGGAGAGAGAGCACCTCGGAAAGAGCCCTAGGAAAAGAAGGAAAGAGTAGCAGAGCCTGTTACATGTGCAACATGGCCTTAAAGTGTTGTCGGTGACATTGCCTACTGGGTCTGAAGGATGTTGGGATGCCATTCTCAGGATCTCACAGTCATGTTTTTTAATGTTTATTATGTTTTAATCCTTAGTTTCAGTACTAGACACGATTTTGCAGACCTTATTTAGTCTTGAAAAGTCCTACCATAGGACCCACTTTAAATATAATTAGCAGACTAAAGAGCTGGTATTACTTGTTGTCTTTCAAGTAGATTTTCTGGAAGTTTCTCTTTGAGGGTATCTCAGAAGTCTGTTATCAACTCTCCCAAACTGCAGGTTTAGTTGTGGTTTCTATAGTTTCTAAAAGTAGAATGAGAGCTTTCAGTTCTCAAGCTCCTCTGTTGTGGAACCAACTTTCAGTTTCTGTCCATGAGGCTGACAGTTTACTTTAAAGACTAGACTTAGGACTTTAATTTTAGATAAATCCTAGAGTTAGGGTTGGCTTGGGTTTCCTGAGGTATGTCTTAGTTGTTTGGATAAAGGCTGAGATTGCTGGAGGACAAATTAACCACATCTCCTCTCTGCTGCTGTTTTTCATCACTCTTTTGTTCATGTCTGTATTTGCGATTATTTTTATCATTATAATGTGTGTTTTTTTTTCTTCAAAAGAAAGTACACCTGGACCAGTCATTTTGTGTTTGTCTGAATTACTTCTTTGTCTTCCCTTTCCCCAGCCAGTTGAAACAGACTGCTACCCATCCTAAAGCCTGGTTTTACTGGTGGTTTCTTCAAGTTAAAAGCAAGTTTCTCCTTTCACTGAAGCCCGTTTATTTGCTCAGGATGAGCAGTTGTGACAAAGTGAAGATTTGATGCAGTCTGATAGCTTTCATCTTTAGATAACTTTTACTTAATTGGATTTTAGTGAATTGTTACACTTTGGGCAAATCTACCAAACAAAATTTTGGTCAGAGTCAGTCTGTAACCAGGATACTGTTCATTACTTTTGGATATCCATTTTATTTTTAAATGTTCTTTCCAAGTGCATTTCTTGGTCAGGGCTAAAGGAGGAAAAACAAGAGATAAGTTAATTTTAATGAGCTGACATGCTCACTAAGCTAATGACCATAGTTAGACCTGGCTTCAGCAGCTTGGAAAATAGAAAATATTAATTCATTCAATGAGAAAAATGAACAGCAAAATCATTTTAAAAACGAATTTCACCCCAGTAATGCTTAAGGTATTTTAGCCAGAAATCATTGTATATGAATGAAAATAGCATAAATGAGCATTTGAAGTGGACTATTTTCTTGTTGATGGGCCGATTGCGGGAAAAAAAGTCCAATTATCATGAAGCACAAAACCAAGAGCTTCAAAGTCCAACTTTACAAAGACTTTAATGGGATGAGGGGTTAATTGCCTTTATATTGTCTGTCTTTTAAGCCTGAAGAAAAACTAGAACATTAAAGTGAAAAAGAAAAACATCTGTTTAACTTATGCTTAGTGCATTAAAATAGAAATGGTGAAAAGTATGAAAACGCTCATATCAAACACTAACAACAACCTGCATTTTCATCTCTAGACTTTGTTCAGGCTTTTTAACCAGTGTTATATTAAATATTTCTGTCTGAGAACCTATTAAGAGACACAAAATATGAGTGTATATTAGTGTAGCCCAGGTATTCTTTATAGAGACTTGCTTCTGTTTACTCCAGAACTTAATGGAATGCTTTATGACAAAGGACTTCAGGGGAAAACCTTCAGTGTCTTTTATGGTTGTTTTGATAGATTCACAAGCAAGAAAATATAAAATACATTATAAAAGTAAAAAGCTCACACTCATATATTACAACAATTTCAATATTATTTATATTGATGAAAGCAAGCAACATTTCATGTCATTCTAGGCAGAGATAAGATCTGTAATGATGTCTTTTGGATGTGTGTCTCACTCTTTCTTTTTGTTTTTACATGATCTCTGTAGATGTACAAAATGGTGGGAATTGGAGATATAAAAAAATAATTATAAGAAAACAGCACTACCCCTGCAACCCCAACTGTGCCTTTGTTTTGAAGGAAAATAAATGTGAAAGATAAAGATTGTACAGAAAACAGAGGATCAAAATAATTCTGAAAATAAAATGTCCAAATAGAGTCTATCCTTCACCCAGTATTACCTTTGAAATGAAGAACACTTTGCTCTTGTTTCCTCTTTGTTTTAGTTTTTCATCTGTGAGTAGAAACTGAAGGAGGATGCTAAATAAATAAGACTTCTGGCTGCTATTATGTTGGTAAAAAGCCTTTCTGGCTTTGCAATATTGTGGCAATAATGAAGGTTGGGTGTTTGCCATTTTTTCTCAGTTTTCAAGAACTGTTAGAATGTTGGAAGTGGATATTTGATATGATTACTAGTAAATATCTAGGTTTTGGTCACATAACTGCTATAGAGTGGCAAGGATAAAGCTAATTTAAATCCATTTCAAGAGACACACCTACTCAGGATTTGACAGTTTACTTTGAGTTTCTTCTACGTCTGCTGTCACAAAACACTTATGCTAACTAAATTGATTGGACACTTTAGACCTTTTCAGTTTTAATACAATTTTGTTGTTTGTTGTTTAAGTTGAAATCTTGACAGTTAAATGGTCTGAATCTGACAATATTTTTTTTGTTTTATAGAACCTATCTGATGGCAACATGTTGCTAATAGCAAATAGAACAACTATTGCATGCTGCTAATAGTGTAAGCTCAATTCAGCTACTAGCATGTTGATAGATGTAAAAACTCAGTTTGGTTATAAGTCCTTTACATAGCTCAGTACAACTGTTATCATGTTGCTAATAGTAAAAATTCTGGAGTGGTTATGTTTCCCAGCACAATGCATGCACTGTAATTTAGTATTTTATTTTCCTCAAGTTGTGATACATTGCCTGCACATTCAAAATCATTTGTTTTAAAGAGATTTGAAAGAAGAGCCAAGCATGTTTCATGACTTTCAATAGGTCTACTACCAACGTGACAACATAGACACCAATAAATAGGGATAACCCTGAGAAACTCTGTACAACTATTAGCTAGAAATATGTTGCTAGAAAAAAAAGCTTGGTACATTTCTTTTTAAGATCAATAGTACAACCGTTAGCCTGTTTTCAAGAGTAAAAGGTCAGTACAATTCTTAACAAAATTCCAGTACAACTACTAGCTTGTGGTTAGGTTAAACTCAGTGTAATTATTATCAATTTGTACAAGTGTACAAACTCAGCACAACTGTTAAGCTGATACTATCCATACTTCATTAATTTAGTGAAAATATTATCATGTTGCCCAAGATTGTGGTGAAATGGAGGTGAATTGTACAAAACTATGGTACTTACATCAGTTAAATTTATAGAGCAGTGATGTATTTCTAAGTATATACATTAATAGTGCAATAAAATTTAAGTTTTAATTGTTTCAATCAATCCTTACAACTTTCTCTCTGTCACATATGTCTGTAGAGTCAATTTCTGGGACTTATTCTTGATAGTATGAAAAACGAGACATAAAGGTACAGTACATAAGTTTTTGCCATGAACTTGTGATGTCTTGCAATTATTAGGCATCATCACAAGAGTTAATGGGCACAGTCTGATACTGTAGAAGCTTTATAATGAATGATGATTTAAAAATTATTTCCAAGTGAAGGAGACAGTTTCACAACTTATAAAACACAAATGTATTTTTCTTGAATATCTAAGGTGCTGTAAAGTTGCATTAGATGTTTATGTTAAGTTACAGTAATTTAAGTTACAAGATATTGCATAATCCTGAAGCAACGAAAAGGTCATCCTATTATTTCTTCTAACTTCATTCATTTGCTTACAGTTTATCTCTGCTTTAATGGTTGCTTGCTGTAGAGAAAAAGACACTATTACATCAGTTCTCCTTTTTCTTCTTCACTATGGAGTACACCTAATGTTTATCACAGAGAGATCCATTTCACACAGAGGAGAGTAGAAGTAATAACATTTTTTAAAAAGGCCACATTTTAACTTGCACTTATAGACATGACATAGAAAATAATGGTACAAATTATTCTGGTTAACATGTAAAATAGCTAGTCTAGTTGAAGATGCAAAAACTTTGCTCTGAAGCACAATGGGTCTTTAGACACCATGGAAAATTGCACAAAAAATGAGTTTGTAGGCCTATATTAGAACAAATTTGGGATATTTTGTAGCCCCAGTTAAACAGCTGCAAGGACATGAAGCAATTTTGATGAGGTAATAGGAATATTTTATTTATCATTATGTGTAACATATTTTTGGGGCTGCGGTCTTATTACCTTGAGGTTGCAGGTTTGAACCTCACAGAAGAAAGGAGCAGCCTAGAGAACATTTACAACACATTGGCTGTGTACCATTGCTAAACTGTCATAACAATATAAACTGATTGCGGAGTGTACCTGTGAGGATTTGAGGAAATCAGAACCACTTGTTTAAAGCATCATTATTTAATGAAAGCATATAAAATTTTCAGCTCTGCTAAATTACTGGTAGTATTTTATGGCAATGCTTGAAATTTTCTCCATTTTAAGAGCTACAGTTTGGTAAATCTTCATTCTGTAGAAGAAATTGACATCCTAATTAACATTACTAGCATTTAGGTATGTTCTACATGGTGCAAAACTCAAACTGGCAATGGTAAAACAGCAGCCATAATTGTATTTTTCTTTAACTTTTGAATACTTGGGTTGTAGGATTTCCTTTCATGACTGAAAAAGCAGTTGGATGGAAGAATGTTAAATGACCTAACATTTAACTGAAAATCTTAAATATGAATGTGTCCAAGTTAATACAACCTAAAATGCCATTTTATAGCTCGAATCAGAAAATCTCACTCTGCTCTGAGTCCAAGTTAAATTATTTCACTTCAGGTTTCTCCAGAAAACTGGAGCAATGAGCTTGTTCTGAGCACAGAATTCTGCCCTCTTTTGGCAGGCAGACTGCAAATGTTTTCATCTTTTTCCTGGCAATTTAATCTTTAGGCACACATAAACAAGCTGAGGCAGTCATCCATTACTGAGCTCTATCAGAGTGGAGATAAACAGTAGCTCTGCTTTCCATTACGCCTTTCTTGATAACTCCTTTTGCTTTGCTGTGTATTTATCAGAGGGAATGAACTGTGGAATACATCAAACTTTCTTCAAGTTCATACTCGACAGCAGACAAAGAAAAAGTCTTTTGCATTTGTTTGGTTTTAGGATGGCTGTTAAAGATGTTAGCACGGATGTTAAATGTGTCATCAGTTCACAAACAGAACAAAACTTGGGACATGAAGTTCAATCAAAAGAAAACAATGAAAGTGTTGAGGGTTGTTGTTAAAGACTTTTAATCAAACAATAATCCAAAAAGGTTTTAGGAACAGGATCAGATCAGGGATAACGATGCATACAAACAGTTTGAACTTGTTCGGCACTGAATGCGGACTTGTTTTCAACATATTCACAGACTGGGTCAAAAACAGATAAACCTGAGGTGAGAGGGGGTGATCGAACCTTACCCCCCTCATTCAAGACACTGGGGTATGACAGAGTTTGGATACTGCTGCATTCAATGACTGATTCTGTGTACCATTTAACAAATTAAGTTATTACATCATAAAATATATAGTTATCTCAGTCTTTATTTCTGCTTGAATAGCTACTGTTTATGCAAAGTTAATTTTCCTTTCAATCAGCACATCCTTATCCCTGTGACTTGAAATGATCACAAATTCATTAGCATTTAATTGAAGACTTTCTACAGAAGCTTTGGCATGCTGAGACCTGGATTTGTCTTATTTACATTGTCATCTCACGTCTCACAAAACATCTGCTTTCATATTGAAAAGGGAAATTAAAATGACAAAAGACATTTTAAAAAAAGCACAAGAAGGGGGTGCACAAATGACTCCATGCCTGCCAAAAAAGCTAACAATTAAATATCACCAGAGTAAAGCATGCATGTTCATTATCTAATGACAAAACACCAGCACAACTTGTCCCACTAATACTGAAATCTAAGTCCACAAATGAGTTAAAATTATCTGTGGAGTGTACATGCACACAGACGACAGGAAAGACAAATAAAACATCTGTGTTTTCCATTAAATCTTGTCTGAGAAGTAAAGATTTGCAGCAGAATGGCGGTGCAGTATTTTTGTTTTGTTTTTTGCTAGAGGCAACAGAGGTGGGGCAACCTGTCTTTCCTTTATTTGAGATTTAGGAAGCTATTATTTGAAGGCAAATCCTTGGTGAAAAGAGCTCCACCAATCTATCCATACATCTGTACAATTTGTTTAAAACTTGCTAATAAAAGGCTAGCAATAAGGAGGCTGACATGCAAAAGCAAGATAATTCAACAAATACAACTCCCAATTCATAAATCTGTTGTTCTGTTGACCTTTTCCCTGAATATTTGAGTCAAAAATATCTGATCAGCAGAACAGGCTAAAGCACTGATATGTTGCTTAAATATAAAACATTTTTTATCTTGATTCTTGCTCTAAACATCACTCTATACTTGACATAAGGCATGGGAGAAATGCATATTTTCATGCTGTTTGGTGACTTCTCTGCCATTTGCGTTAAAAGCATCCTGATTAGCCTCCTGCTGAGCTAAACATGGAAGCAAACGTCGAATCAGAAAGAGCATATTGTTCAAAACGTGTTGTACACAGACAACTTTAGGGGGTGCTACAGAGCACAACGCCCATGAGAGAGAAGGAAGCAGAAGCGGCAGGGCTGAGCTCATGTTTAGTTATGACACAAACAGACCATCATGTCTGGGTGTCGAGGATACAAACGGAACCAAAGCTAGCAGGATTTTTTTCTTATTCCGTATTTCTCTGACCAAGTCTAATAAAAAGAGGTTAGTTTTGCTGTACTACCTGGTAACTTCAAAACGCTACAGTAAAAAGTAATTAAGAATGAATATAGACACAGACAACTCCAAAATTATTTGTCTGCAACGTAAGCTTTCATATTTTAAAAAAATGCTTTCTTGATTTTTAAAAAAATGATTCTTTTCTCTTAGTCTAATATACTTTATACAATATATTGACATAAATATAATTCTTTGATCATTTATAGCATCACTTGATCTTTAACTATAAAAATGACTTTGGCAGGATGGTGTTCAGTAAGCAGCTGAATACACCACCCTGTCTGTGACGTAGGCCCCGTTTACACTGCTCTGCTTTGATTTTCTCTCTGAATGGTGTGCCTTTTTTTCCAACACAGCACTTTCCACTCCTTCCCCAAGATTAAAACTTTCCAAACAGGCAAAAAAAAAAATTAAATAAATAAAATAAATATAATGGAGCATCATTTTCTGTCATTGTAGTAAAAGTAAAAGTAAAGTGGAAGCTATGGTCATGGATAAGCTCAGCTTTACTGACAGAATATATGCATTAGCCTCTCTTGGCTACATTGGACCAGTTAAAATGAATGATTCCTGGTTAAGAGACTCAGCAAAAGCACAAATTTCTGAAGCATCTGTTTCGTCATGGGGTTCTTCAGCTGCAGAACTTGGGATTGGTAAACTTGGAGTCATTGCAAGTCCAAACTGTGTGGACATGATCATTTTTTTAAGAATATTCAAAGAAAATGACGTTTTTTAGTATTTACAGACAAATTTAGTCTGTTTTTGTATAAAATGCCCATCCTGACTAGGGTTATTAATTAAACAGATATTTTGTATTTTTCTTTTACATTTGTTTTCTTTGTCCCAACTAATTAAACAAAACTGCCAAAATACTGATGCAGAGCAAAAACATTCTCCCAAAAAACTATTTTGTGTCCGAAACCATTTACAGTTATTAATCAATCCAGCAAACACTTTTAAAGTTCACTGGTGATGACATCAGGATGACGTGAGACAGGCTTAATATAATAATCATCTGGTAAAAACATCTTTTATTATTTTGGGTTTTTGTGGCATGTGAAAAAAAGCTTGTCAACTATTGTGCAAATTATGTGCAATGCCAGCAGAACAATTTAAAAACTATCCAGTGTCATGTGGACGGGGTCTTAAACAGATGTTTAAGCAAAGAAGCAAAGAGATTCAGAAACTGCATAAACAGTCTGCAGACATTCCGGCAAATTTAACAGTAATTTGCATAAATCACATCCTAATGATCACTTCTAAGCTTTAAGATCAGCAGAAGGTGAGGTACCTGAAGTGAAACGCAGCTGTTCTCCAGTTTGACAAACGTTCTCACAAACAAACAGCAATATGTCACATATTTAAATATCACTGGTGAAGAAATGCTACTGTCAGTACCATTCAAATAAAACCAGAACACCTATCTTTAAATGGATCAAAATCACAGCCATTTTTATAATAAAAGTAAATCAAACCCCACTGACAAGTCATTCTACAATCATAATAGTTAATGGGAATCACATGACAGTACCAGACTTTGGTTCACCATAAAAACAACAGTAAAACCAACTTTATGTAACAAGCTTAAAGCAATCTTACAGTTTGTGTTAAAGAATCTACAGTGCCTCTGAGGGTGGATCAGCAGGGTTAAGTGACATTTGAGAGGGGTCAGGTTTTTCTAACCTTAACACTCTCTTATTCCTCACCTTGCCCTTCCTTTTTTTGTCCCCTCCAAAGAACTTTCCAATCTGATCCAAGAGTCCAGGGTTCTTCTTTCTGCGACCCAGTCCGAAGGCAGCCTGAGCAGAGCTGCTTGCAGATGCCATGGTTGGAGAAGTAATTAATTATATATTTGTACTTGTCAAAAGTGGGGTGTTGTGTCTCTCCCTTGAATGAGAGAGAGAGCAAAGCTCAAAGAAGGAAAAAGAAAAAAGAGAGGAAAGGGAAGGAAAAAAAAGTCAGCCTATTCTAAGTCCTGCTCGGGGCTCTCCGACCCGCACTCTGAAGCCGCTCCGCTGTGCTCCTGGATGGTCTGCAGCTCATCTGACTCGGAGGGTCGCTCTTTGAAGGTGTTGTCTTCTCGACCCGGGGCATCTCGGGAAAAGAGGCGGGCCAGGTGGGGGCGTGGTGTGGCAGCGTCAGGGTCAGCTGTGCTGGCGGAGGTCCAGGGCTGTTGGGGGCCCTCGGAGTCAGTCACTGCCGGCTTCTCCGAGACACAGCCATTGTTCTGGTTGGCATCTGCCGCGACCAGGCCTGCGCAGAAACAACAAGGGTCATGTATGGGCTATGGCCCACATGGCACAAACCAGAGCAGCACAATGGGCCCTTTTCACAGAACCGGGCCCTTCCTGCTTTAGTGCACAGCAGCAGAGCTAATATTTCCCACTTTGAATAAACCTATTAACCAAACTGTACATAAGTAGAAAATGTGAAATTGAAGAAAAACAGCAAATGTGTTACAACCTGTTTCTTGACAAATAATACAATTATTTTGAGGCAGATGTAATTATAATCCCATAAAACTAATTGGGAAAACTTGATTCTGTATAAACTCGAGGTAAATCCTGTCTTCTTGTAAGAGCAAGCTTGAAAAATGACACCAGATTGGGCAGCAATCTACTCGTCATGCTTAGCTACAGATGATGGAGGCAACCCAATGCAATGTAACGAACGCCATCTGGACTAAAAGTCACTGTAATGTTTATACTTTAACAAAGAAAAACTAACAAAACAATAAAGTTAAGTGATCTCAGTGCAATTGAAAAGGAAATTGTCTCACTCCTGAAATGTTCACTGTGATAGAAATCTGTTAAATTGTCCAGCTCCCACAGCAGAGGACATCCAGTGCATTCCTCCCACTAAGACAATGTCCACACAGTACTAACAGATAGGGTGTAGCACTACATGCTAATACTGGCTGAAACAGTGCTCTGTTATCAGAGCTGCATAGTTATTCCAGAGAAACAAAGGGTCCTCTTGTCACTAAAATAACTCCTATAAGTATGGATTTTCAGCCCGACACATGGTGACACTTATCTGATTTAGGATCAGAGAGCAGTAAAGCTTTCTGTCTGTGAACAGAGCAAGTTTTACTTCTTTGCAATGTAGATGTTAAACTATAATTTTTTGGTGATTTATATGGAACACCTCCTAAAACAACGTCTCGAATGAATTCTTCTGCCTATTTTCCTTTTGTAGATTTGCAAGTCATGTATGAAATGAAACTGCAGATGAAAAATTGATTTGAATTTGTTGTTTGTTCATGATACTTTGAAATGTCTGTTCCTTGTAGCCCTGAGGTGGTACCATTTCACACCTTCATGTAGACTTTGACTAAAACTGAGCCTCTATCAGTTCACTGTTTATAAGCAAAGTTATTGCTGTTCTCTCTTTTGTCAGGAAAAAACAGGAAATGGGGACACGATGCATTTTTATCTGAGTCATTCGGTTCTGTAGAAGTTTAAACTCCCTCAGAGTTGTCGTTCACAATACCTGTTTGGCATCTCTAAATCAGACCCAATCAAGTTTTATTTTGAACATATTTTTTATTCACTGAGGCCAGAAACCTAACAACTCTTAATGCAAAAACCTAAAACCTGTTTTTTTTAAGAGCTGCGGATAGAAAATATAATGATAAGATGCAAAAAGTGAAAGTTCAGATCATTTAGAGAACGATTTTAGACATTCCCCTGCTTTGACAAACTAGGCTTCTACAGAACTTGAAAATCTGCTGAAGAGCAGAGAAACATTAAAAACATGCATAATAGTGGTCCTTGAGGACCAGGATTAAAGACCACTGGCCAAGAAAATACAATTCTTCTACAATCGTTGTGGATTCTTCAATTTTCATCCCTCACTTTAAATTCCAACACCCACTTTTTTCATATTACACAGTGACTCAGTTGGTAGAGCTGTTACTTCTCAACAAAAATGTTCATCAAATCCCAGCCAGGGACCTTTCTGGGTAGAGTTTAGACTTCATGCACACACGGGTTTTCTTCAGGTACTCCGGCTTCCTCTCGCAAACCAAACCAAACCTTACCTCCGACAGCCTGCCCCAGGGCAGCTGTGGCTACAGTGTAGCTTACAACCATCAGTGTGTGAATGGGTGATGATTGTAATGTGAAGTGCTTTGGATTCTCTAGGGACTTGACACTATAGAATTTGTACTTACCATTTATGTGTTTGATTTACTTAACCTAATTATGTCATCTCATTTCACTCAAAGTAAATGAAAAACATTTACTTCACATTTACTTTTAAAGTAAATGTGAAAATTGCTTTACATTTCCTGATGTCAGTTGAGAAGCACTTTGAAATGCCCTGCTGCTGAAATGTGCTATACAAATAAAATTTGATTGATTGATTGATTGAGTGGAACCAGTTGAAATAACTTGGTTGTTGGCAGGCTGTAAGGAAATAAGGAAATGCTAAGTTCAACACCTCCTTGTCCTCCCTCCCTGTGGAGGACAATGTCTTCTGCCAAATTATCCACAATGTCTATAAAAGATGATGACCAACATGTTAGGTTTTCTTGATTATGTTTTTAGTTGTTTGTGTGCCATGTTAGAAAGTGCATATTTCTTTAAACTTTCCTGATGTGAAACAAATTTGTTTACAACTCATGCAAAATATAAAAATGTTAATAAAAAAATGAACTGTCGTGCTTTCAAGACCCTCTTTGGAGTTTGTTAGCTGACAGCATTTCCTGCCTGTCCCTGGAGGACAATTTGGTTTGTGATTTAGGCAGCAAGGCACGTTAAATAAACTGATTGTGTTGATATATAGCATGCATCTGTTGTGTTTCAACTGGGATTACAACAGGAAAAAGGCAAACAATTCACGTTACTTGGTTGAGCTGATATTATTTGTTTTTCACTTCAAACACTGATTTCATCTGGAGTTTCACTGCTTGCTGCACCAAACTGCAAATACCATTCAACATGGCATAGTCACATTAATCACTATTATTCATGCTAATTTATCTGCTCACAGTATAGAATTTGAAGCATAATGTATCTTATCACATCTTGTTACAAGCAGTTAATGTTATATTGCTAAGTTGTTGTCTCATTGCCTGTTATTGTACCCCAAGGAGAGGAAAAATAAGAGAGCTGTTGTTTTTCTACCCTTCAGTGGCCTGCCCAAGAGGCCTTTTCAATTTGCATCATCCATCATCTGTTGTTTTTTTTTGTCAGCCCAGCGGTGCCATCTTTAACCACTAGAATACAAATACAACACAAATTGCGGAGGCGAAAAACTTCCTGATGTGCATCTACTTGAAACAAGTAATAATGCTCTTGCATGATTTTGACACTGTGTTGGTCAAGTCTGTGCGTGCACAAATTAAAGGTGCATTGAAGTCATGACTTTGGCTTCTGAACAATAAACTAGCTGTAACACATATATCAGAGTGACAAAATGGTTCATCAGATTTTTTTAGCCTAAAAGGAGCCGCCTAAATTGTAATCATTTGTAGATCCGCGTAAAATATTTATCCATCCATCCATCCATCTATATGTGTATATATGTATATATACTGTATGTATGCCCTGTGATAGACTTGCGACCTGTCCTGGATGTACCCCGCCCCTCGCACTGTGACTGCTGGATATGGGCACCAGTGACCCCAGTGACCCTGAAAGGAAGAAGC
>JAVKLF010000042.1:18314587-18331666 GCA_034783495.1 Millerichthys robustus
TACTCGCTGGGCGGACCATCTCGGGAAAGGCGGGTAAAAATACTGAAACTGACCAATCCTGCCGCTGTGTGCCTCGGAACCGCCACGCCCCAAACGGTGCGGAACCAACAGAACCATCTCGGAGGTGGTACTAGAACCGGTGCCGAGAGGAGGGTCGGAACCGCAGTGGAAAGGCTGAAAACTGGTGTGGTGTGGTGTAGAGTGGTGTGGAACCGGGTCGGTGGAAAAGCGCCTATTGTTACAGGCTATTTAGTCCTTATACAAGCAGTGCAACAGTCTGGTCTGCATTGCTGGCAGTAAGTTAGACCCCTTCAGGGTGGGAGTTGGATGTTGCCAGGGCATCATCGTGCTGTGATCTTCAGCTCTCACTGGAGAGGTTCTTAGCCGAGTGTGAAGCAGATGAGATGAAGATCAGCACCTCTAAATCTGAGTCCATGGTCTTCAATTGGAAAAAAGGGAGCATTGCTCTTTCCGGGTTGGTGGTGAGGTTCTGCCTCAAATGGAGGAGTTTAAGTATCTTGGAGTTTAATTGACGAGTGAGGGAAGAATGGAGCGTGAGATTGACAGATCGGTGAGGCTTCTGGAGTTTTGCGAAGTCTGCACCAGTCTATTGTGGCAAAGAGTGAGCTGAGCTGTAAGGCAAAGCTCTCTGTTTACCAGTCGTCTATGTTTCCACAAATTTCGGGTAGCGGCTGAACGAAAAAGACAGCGGATACACGCGGTCAAAAAGGGGTTTTTCCACAGTGTTGCTGGATTCCCCCTTTAATTCTTTTCCAGACAACTGAACTTCTCACGCTATCTCTGAGTAGAGCTCCTGCTCATTACCCGAGGAGCCCCCAGGTAAGAACCAGGGAAACAGTACTGTTTGCTAAATATCTCATGAACAAGAGAACAAATTAGAATGAAACTTTCTGAAAGTAAATGGAGGATTTACAGTACATCTTCAACTGATTTACTGTTGGTGTCAATCCCAATCAAGATGGCTGCTACAGCTGAGCAATCTCACCTGAAACATAAGTAGCTTTAACCCAGACAATTTTACATATACTGAGTTCTAATAGAATAACCCCCAACAGATACTCTAAGTGCTACACACTGCACAATGTCTCTACCTACATACCTGATAAAATCAAACACTATTAAATGACTGGAAAGATTTTAATGAAGATCTCAGAAAAGAATCACTGTATATACATTTACAACTGATTTCCATTTGATATCAACCTAATTAAAGAAGGCTGCCACAGCTAATTATCATTAGCAACACGAAAATGGCTCTAAGTTAATTTCACAGACCTTGAGTAAAATTTTGTAGTAGCTGAGAGTCATTACTATGATATATACATTTTGCAACATCTCACAATATCATATGAAATCTTTCCTAAAATCATTTATGAGGCTTGACCAAAACGTTGTTCCTTCTCAACGTAAGATAAAAACTGGCATGAATGGTGGTGGGTGACATGCAAGAAATGCCAAGTTTTTAATAATTAAGTAGAGTTCTCAGTTACAAAAATTAAAGTAGCTGCAGCCCTACATTCTATAATTATTTTGTTATGTTTAAGATTTTAATATATTTCTTCAAATTCAGTTATTTTCACAATGTAAAATGAAAGCTGTTTGCCTTTCATTGTTTCTTTGCACCGTGACTTTGAGACCGCAGCAGCAGTTCACAGTGTCAAGGAGAAATAATAAACCTGTGAGGTAAATGTGCACAAGTTCTGGACCTGGATTCCACACTCTAATGGTTATGGCCGATAGTTAAGATAAGTTAGAAATCAATTCCAATCTCTTCAGATAAGCAAAAAGACATCTCACCATGAGGTGCTATGCCACTGATGGGTGTAAGGTAATGCACACAAGCTGTGATGATCTGATACCCACTGTGTGCTGCAGATGGATGTCATGACAAACATAGCTTCTGTATTATTAGATTTGTTTTAATTTCATGTCAATCTAGACAGCTGGATCAGACTAAAAAAAATCCAAAACATCTGTAAGATCAGACAATGAAAATAACTGTTATTTACTAACGAAAGTTGCTTGCAGCAATGCTCCAAACTGAAACGCATCCAAGCATCTAAATGTTCTACTAACATCTACCCCTCATGCACTGACAGGATGGCATTTTAAATGATACTCCTGGCGACGAAGAGCACAAAAACTGTTTCTAGGCTATTTTGACATTATGCTCCCTTTTGAATTGTTCAATGCAAAGTAAATATCACTTGAGTTTTAAAAAGCCCTTTTTGGCACTTATTTATTTATTTTCATTTTAAAATCTCACAGTAGGAAAGAAGACAGATTGAGCAGGCTGCACGACGAGTACAGGACTTGGTCACACTCCCATCGGGAAGTATCACAGCTTGTGATTACTTTCTGTAACCGCTAAGTGTTTCAGTTCTTATCTCTGTGTTAAAAATATATATGTTTTTAAATTTGACATTTTTTTTCTCAAGCATGCATATCTCTTTATGTTTTATAATGTGGAGGTCAGAGAACATTAAAGGCAAAGACACAACCTTCAATAGGAGCCTGTTGAGAGATCACGTTAAGTAATCTTTTTTTTTTTTAAATCTGTCAACAACAACAACAGCAACAGCAACAGGAACCAAAAGTCGGTATCCAAAATACAGTACATAACAAAAACTAATAAATTCCGAAAAGTTGCAAATATTTATTATTGTATCAGCAGAAACAGATTGACAAGAGCCACAAATTTTTAAACCTAGGTTGTGTGTAATACAGCATACATACAAATGAGTGACACAAGTGTGTGATACGTGTGCACACATGATGAGGCAGGTGATAATACACACGTGTTTACTGATGATCAGACGTGGACGTGCATTCATGCTCATGTATGAGAGAGGGACAGAGGTTTCTTGTTTAGTTTTTGTGGGTAGCACCACCAGAGTGATTTGAGTCCATCAATCCATCAACAGTTGTAACTGTTTGTCTTTTCAAGACTCTCCACTTCATTTTACTTCCCCTTTTAAGAATATCACCCTGTACATTTACAATTCAAATCAAAACCTGAACATTTTTTAATGTGCAATGATCATCTTAGGTCCAATCCATCTTATCATCAATTTCCAGCAAACCACAAATTTTCATTTAGGTGTCAGTACAGTCTTACAACCAGACACTGTTGTTATTTTATGACTTAATGCAGTGTTTCACTGGGCTGTGACAGTTGAATTTGTGTTCAACTCAAAATTGCAAATAAGGCAAATTTATTTAACTCTGAAGTGTTTGCGACCTAGTGACCAGCAAGCCACACAGTATCTTTTTGCAAAGGCAATCCTTTGAAAACCATGGCAAATTGTTGTGTGCATGACTTGCAAAACTGTATTTTAGGCTGTGCACATTATTTTGTTATCCACCTTAGTTCACATCAAACCCACCTCAGACTGTTATATACCTAGCTCAGTAGCAGCATTTACAGAAAGTAATTTGAGACATCTGCAACAACTTTGTTACTACTTTGGGATAGGGCTGCTCGATTATTGCAAAAATGATAATCACGATTATTTTGATTGAAATTAAGATCTCGATGATTTAACACAATTATTTGTAACTGTGGTATCACAAGCTTATTGAACAAAAACAATGGCTTTTAAATAACGTTTTCTTTAGGATTTGAAACATTTATAAAAAAAAAACATTGAAAAACTGAAATTTTGTCTTGACCATAAAATAAAGTGCAAATACTGCTAAATAACAAGAAAATAATCTTTAATAATAATAATTGTTTGGTGACACTTTGTTTTCACTTTGAAATTTGTGTCTATGAATTGAAGTGTGAGGTTTATATACGGCTCCATGGTTCAGCTTGACCACAGGTCTGTGGTGGTGGCAAAATATTGGGCTGTAGTCATGTCTTTTAAAATATCTTCTTGACACTCCTCATACAGGGCAGGGGGAGACACTTGACTAAAATGATGAAATGTTTATTAGTTTCTTGAATCCCGGTTTATTTACTGAGTTGATTGGGCACTGGCCTTTGGCAAGAAAAAAAGTTATTGCGTTTGTTATTTCTTTGTGCCTCTGGGAGCCGATTGAATATTTGGTTGCATTGTAAATGGTGGCCTGAATGGATGTCTGTGAAGTTGAAGCAGGTGTTGAAAGGCTTTTCTCTTTTTGTTCCATCTTTGCTTGATCATAGCACTTTGTGAGTGGACTTCAAATGATTGAACAAGTTCTTAGAGTTACTCTGTGGTGCAGCTACGATAGCATAGCAGTGTTTGCACACTATTTCTACTTGTTCCCAATCAGATTCTGCGTACCCATAATGTTTCCACACCACTGAAGTCGTTCTATCTCTCTTTTCGACCAGCGGCTCTCGTTTTTCAGTCATTAACCTGTAGGTTTTAGCCACGCTCAACTTTTAAGACATGTCTGTGAAGCGTTAACTCGCGGAATGCTAAAAGAAATGAAACCGGTGGGAGGAGTCTACAGCATTGTGGCTAGCTGAATTCAGTGCTGGATTCACTACATGTAACAGCACAAGTAAACTGCAAAAGAACAAATATTGATCATTATGTTTTTATTATAGTTGAAAACCCAAATCATAATTGAGATTAAAATCCAATTTATCGCCGAGCGCTACTTTGGGAGAAAATTTGTCAAACTAATTTTTTGAACATGTTTAAAATTCAAGCAAATAGACAGTTAACCTCTGTGACTTAAAAGAGGAAATTGAGAATTACCACAACCATTTGGAGACATTCTGAAGATTCCCTTAAGAGTGCAATTCATCAAATAATTGCCAACAATTACAGCCAAAAAAATGTGTAAAAAATGATTTATACATTTACACTACTTTTAAATTCACATTAGTACACTGGTTGTCCAGTGGAAGTATGATACTCTTGCCAGACATGTCCCAGAAAGCAGTGTCGGAAGTGCTACAGAAGCTTTGTGCTTACAAATAAACAGGAAAAAACATGGAATTAGGAGTTTGAATTAATCACTTTGAAAATCTGAATGTCACGACTGTAGCAATCCACTTTGTGCTTAGTCTCACTCAGAGTAGCTGTTAGGTCATCTGCTCAGAATTAAATGTTAGTTCTTAGAACTGAGCTGAAAGTAACAAGGAAGATTGTTACTATTCAAAACCTTTCTACAGAAACTCACATCACAATAGCCTTATATGAACTATCACTATCACAAAAACAATACTAACAATATTTATTGTTGTAATTATTATTATTGTCATTGTTGTTGTTATCATCATCACCATTATATTTTGTACTGGATTTTCTGTCATTTCCAGATCTTTGCATGGTTGACTGTTTTAAATTAATAAAGATTTTAATTTGAATTTGGCGCTAAAACATCCATTTTTTTGTTTGTTTTTTTGCTGAGGTGCAACAAACGATGTATAAATAATGTTCACCTTCCTCAGATGATCAGGAATCAGGAGACAGATAATGACTCTGACAGCAACATCTAAACAGAACCTGCCTTCCTCTATCACGTTTTGTTCCTGTTTGCCTGTTGTTATGACAACCACCTTTTAGGCCAAACCTTTAAAGGGACTATAAAGTGAGAGCAAAACAAAGAATAAAGAACTAATAAACAAATACATACATTATAGTAAAAATAGCTGAAAAGAAATCTGTCTTTGGTGCACCACACTGCTCCAACATTTCTCCCTTGTAGCTCCACGCTTGACAAATTAATCCACTTCTCCTGATTTTGCTCTTCTCCCTCTAGAGTGTGTTTGGCAGGTGAAGGAAACAAATGATATGTGAGCCAAGCCATCAGCCTCCCTACTGACTCGGACTCCCCTGTTCCCTACATGATCACTGCACCAGACAGGCAGCAAGCCAACAACCAAACCACACAGTAGGCCTGCAGGTTTACCCAACTACCCACAACTTCAAGAGTTATTACTGGAGACACCTTTTTCTTCAGTTTCTTATTTCTCTTCTTCCTTTCTGCTACTTGTAGCTCAGTTTTTTTCACAATATATATGAATATGAAGATGGTCTCAAGGATAACGTCAAATCTTGTCATTTTTAAAACCCTGAGGCAAAAATATGGACAAAATTAAGTCTCGCAGTGGGAGCACGCCCGCAAAAAGATTTAAGAGCACACAATAACATTTGAGCTTGCGCACAACAAAATGTGAGCACAAACGCAATACTGTCAGAAGCAATGTCAGAAGTGCTACAGAAGCTTTGTGCTTACAATACGCAAGAAAAAACAAGTAATTAAGAGTTCACATGAACCAATTTGAAAATCTGAATGTCAAGACAGTAGCAGTCCACTTTGTCCTTGGCCTCACTCAGTAGCTGTTAGCTGTCTGCTCAGAATTAAACATTATTTCTTAGAACTGAGGCAATTCAAAGAGATAAAAGCTGAGTCAACTAGTTGAGTTTCTTCTGATTTCTCAGCCAAAGTTAATGGTGAAATGAGACATGTGTCTGGAGAGAGTTTGATGTCAGCTCTGATCTCACCATCATCTATTTACTCTGTCCAATTCCAATGGGGTCTTTATTACTGGAGCAATGTCTGTCAAACTGATTTTTAGTGGTTTGTTATCAAGCACAGAGCAAGAAACCATTACATGATGTCAAGCTTGAGGTATTGCTATGACAACTTATAGGATGGAGTTGGATGCAGTCTTAACTGCCTAAAATATACTATGTTAAACAATAGTATCAACATGTTCTCTCCAATTCAATCTTCATTGTAGTACTGAAAAATGTAGAACAAGAAAAATGTGTGTCTTTGTGTCCGATTTTTACATTAGATTTGGGCATCCTAATGGAAATAATGATTACAAATTATACAGCTTATTTACTTACTGCTTTACAATGATTTTTTCATATGAGTAGAGACTAAAATACAGGCTGCAATCCAAAGTTTTTATAGTATTTCTACATCCCCCTACTCCCATCCCCATGAAAAATTCTCTTTTGAGTCAGAGCATTATTAATGGATTACTGCCTCTTAATACATTTGTGAGAGGAGTACAAAATATTGCCTGTGGCAGCGTGCGCCACACAAAAACCTGGATTTGTGTCTTGAGAGCTGGGGGTTAGAGTTGTACTGAAAAACTCATAGGTGGCTCAGAAACATGACAATCAGACACTGCAGAGAAATGCTAATGGAAATGGAAAAAAACCCTGTTAGTGTGGATTCCCAACATGCATACTGAGAAATGGTGAACAGCCTTGCTAAAAGCTCAGGAAAAGTAATAAAACAACAGGAGTGCAGGAGACTGACAGGAGCAGTGCAAAGTCCTGCTGATAAAAGCCAGCGCTCCTATTGATAAGGGTCGAGACAAACCTTCTCACACGTTTCATTCCCACATCACGATTAAGATCATGCTTTCACAGAAAAACGTGATGTTTAGGACTAGTTATTTCTTCAAAAACAGGACATGCGGTACGAGTGAAGCCCCTTCTTACCTTGGTTTCTGTCTCCCTCTTTCCTAGATGCTGTCCCATGCTGCTGACAGAGGCTGGAAGAAACACAGAGTAGACAACAGTCAACAGCATAATATGTGGCAATTACACACTCTACCTTATCAGAGGAAAAAATAATAGGCTCCCCTCTGAGGCAAAGTGTAAATCATCACACACATTATTAAAACAATTAATAAATCAAAGCTGTGTACATTCAGATGTCTCTAAGAAACCTGCTAGAAATCAGTAAAAACACAATAATTTGTAAATAAAGGGGACTGATTAACATGAGTATCCATTATTGATTAAATTTAGTTAGCACTGATTGCATGGCTCTAGTTAGTTGGCAGGCGAATGAATTATGTTTCTGTACCTAACATTGGTAAAAAATGTCAATGTTTGCCTTTATGAGATGTAATTTAGCCTGATTTACTCATAATCTTATCTTGTTGGAAAAAAGCCAATATGACAATTGTTTCTAAAAGACTGTTTTTCTTGAGTAATTGCAAAGAAAAGAAGGTCAGTGTTTTTACTTTCTTTTGCTGTCTGATAATAAATATAAAAAATCATCACTTAAACTATAAATCATTTCAGCTCTTTAGAATAAAAAGTCCCTGCTGTTTTACATGTTCTTTGTCTGTATTTATTTCAATATATTTAACCATCATTGCATAACAGGTCTGTGCAATAAAGGATGAAAGTGGTTAAGAAACACACGTGGGGAGTGTTAAAATGCCAGAAAAGAAGGAAAAGTAAAGAAAAAAAATCATAGTCACTTTTAAAATTTTTAACACTCTAGGCATGACCATTTAGCTTTAGCTTTAAATTTTAAAGCAAAAATACTATTTGAATTCACTTGTAATTATTTGATTATTGTGTAAATATCCTCCTCTCCATACCCACACATAATAAAGACCAAGTGACAGCAGTTTGCCCTTTATTCATACAATGTCATACAATTCTCATTTATCACGCTTGCGATGATAATTTGCAAGACAAATTTTCTCTCAGATTAGTCACAGAGTTTTCATAGACATCTAAAAAACACCTGGAACTCTTCACAATTTAGTTTTTGTATTTCTAAACTCCTAAAGCTGTAGTTTTTTTTGTCAATATGCATGCAAACTGTCTATGTAAATGGGTCAAAATTTGCACAACATTTGGTTGAATCATACAGTAATCTAAGTTAAATGTGTAAATATTCTTTCAATTTGTTCAATTGTCTTTCTTACTAGTCACCAAAAGTCACAGCAGTGATGTGCAAATTGATACTAAAATATTCATATCACTGATGCGAGAACTTAAAGCTAAATTTGGTAATCCTGTTCAGAAAGACTTTTTGTTATACTAGGTAAAAGGGTCCTTCCATTCTGAGAGTAGTCAATACATTATGTATTCAAAAAAAGGAACAAAAGAAATTCGACCTCTATGAGAGCTGCAATACTGTAAAAGCTTTGACCAATCCCTGTCATTTAGACCGAATGGCAGGGATTGGTCAGATGCCTTCACGTCAGATGGGATTGTTTGACTTTGTTAAGTTGATTTAGGAATAATAAATATTCAGAATGACCTTAAAAATGAGCTTGTTTTTGCTAAAGTATTAGTGAATGTTTTTTAAAAGTGTCAAATCTCCTCAAATCAGAGTTAATATGTTAGCCTTTGCTAATTTACTTTAATCTATTTATTCAGTGCATTGCAATAGCTATATCAATAGCTCAGAAAATTTGCTCCCACTCTTAGTTCAAAGTAGAACAAAAACAACTCATTTTGAAGAAAATAAATTGAACTCTTAAAAAAATTACTCAGCCAATTTTTCTATGTACAAATGGGCAAAAAACAGCAACACTGGATTTTCATTAGGCTGCTGTGTCTTCATTTAAGCTGTACTCTCCTGTGCCTTCGTTTATCAGAGGACTTTGTGGTGATGGTTTGTTTTGCCTCATGGCATGGCCACTGCTCCACTGCGCAGCTTGCAATTGATTAGTAGCTGCTTCATTAAAGCCATCCTTTGAACCTGACGTGGATATCTTCTAACTTATTATTTTGCTGTGGGCAGCCAAACATTTACCACATTCCAATCATTATGTGCTGCTCTGCTGTCTGACCAAAGGGTCTTCAGATTTAAAAAAAAAACAAGAGTAAATGCTTTCTTTGTCATAAACAATAGAGCTCAGCGTTGATTGACGTATTCAAATATAAAAATGCTTTATGAGTGCCCGGTCAGTTATGCAACACTAAAAGGTGAGACAATGTCAGTGTGTTTTGTGTCACCAATCTATTATTCTGATAAGATATACATTATAACTATGGAGGACTGATCCTGTCATAACTGGAAATAAAAGCAGAAATATATATATATACACACATTTATTTCTGCTTTTATTTCCAGTTATGACAGTATTGATAACTACCATTATTCTCTTTTCTTTGTCATTATTTAGCCAATCATATTAAGGTCAGTGATTGATTATTCAACTGAAAAAACAACAAACAAACAAACCTTTATTTACATAATAAAAAGTTCAAGTTAGTAAAGGTGTAAAACACAAAGAAGCTGAAAAGATGAATACTGTTTCAGTCTAAAGCTCAGCTTGCACCCACAAGTTCAGTGAAAATCAGCTTTTCCCTCAAGGACCATTCAACGTTACTTTCCAATAATCATAGACCGTGCATTTTTGGCTTTCAAGAGAGTTCTGAAGACATGAGGGAAAAAGAGGCTTTCATCATCTTTCCAACCTCCTTTTTCTTCATGGCCTATCTCTATTTTGTTCCTAATAGCATCTGCAGCCAAAAACAATACTGATGCTGAAAAATCTACCACAGAAATGAGGTAATTTGTTTTTGTAACGGTCTATTGATAGTCCAGACCAATGTTGAAACAGGTCTCTGCTATCTTTACTGGATATAACAGTATATAATGAAGAAAACTGAATATTTAAAAGCCAACAATGTCAAAAAGACATTCACCCAGGAATGCAATACCATAATTTTCTCATCCAAAATTGTTTCTAACATTCTGATTAAATTAAAGACATAACTATAATTATTGCATAACGCCCGATTGCCTTTCATGTTGGACTTTCACACTAAGATAATTTTATGTTGGTCAAACTGTAAAATTAACTGTATACACAATCTCACACAAAATTGCAAGTTGTTGGAATGTTCTTTTGTTCTTAGTCTATTTTTGTAGTTTTTTGTGTTATTTATTGTCTTGCTATTTGAGTGTTGTCCTGTGTGGTTGACCTTTGTATCTGTATCACTGTACTTTGATGTACAGTACGATTCTCTTTTATTCCTCTTTAATAAAGTTGAGCAATGCTCAGAGCATATATTGTGAATGTTTCTGAGCTCTAAACACCAACACAATATTTGCAAAACTGACTGTTACTTAAGTTGGGTTGACTTCAAATGTTAATCAGTTGTAGCTGAAAATCCGTCTTCCGTCCGTCCGAGTCTGATTAAAATTCACCCAGTGGTTCACATGGTATTTTGGTAAATGTGTATACTGTACACCAACAGATTATACTAATAAACACAAACATGGGAGAAAATCCTTATTGATCTTTAACCATGAGCAATAAACATATGACTGGCCTAAAATAAAGTCAAATGAGAGTAATATAAAAACTAGGCTCCTGTGTGGCTGCAACACATTTATTGTGTGCTTTAGGTTGTAACTAAAACTCAAAATGTTTGCAAAGTTTTACATTTTAAAATCTCAGCTGTGAGCCAGAAGGTAAACAGTAACCCAAAAAGGACTATTAGCAACAACAGAAGTGCCATGGGGCCCCACATGGCAAATAACAACTTCTACAGGAACTGGCTCTGAAAAGTCTTAAAACAAGTTTTCTTCTGAATGTCAGTTTCCAAATGACTCAAACCTCTCTATGGAAAGAAACAGTTACAATTCAAATTGCATTTGATCAGTGAAGGTAATTCAACAGTCCAGTAGTGTCATATAACTGTTTTAACCTACACATTCAATACCATGTCTCCTTTTTTACAATAATAATCTTTTTTTCTGTGAGCACCATTCGCAAGTAGCTGAACTTTATGTCATTACATTACAGTTTAATTAGCTTACAAAGCCACAATGAAGCTACAAACCGTTTATACTGGATCATTAGTTTATACTGGATACTACTTGAAGCAGGGAAACATCTAAAACATTGAGGTTGGTCACAACAAACACAGTTGAAGACCCATGGTCCATATGGTTTCTTCAGTTGACTAAAGCGCCCTGCATACACCATCAGAAGCTGAACAGTTAACTTGTGATTGTGTGGTTGCGGGACGTTCGTTTTTGCACACACCTTTCATAAGACACAGGGTGCAGACCACCTGGGAAACCTCTCCCACTGCCATATACATCACACCCCAATGCATATATACTGTAGATGTGGTTTTCCCAAAAACGTAAACACAATGTCAACAGCCATGGCAGAAATTAACCATTACAGTTTCACCAGTAAGAATGAAGAGGACATAATATTGAATGAGCAGAAAAGTTGTTCTATTACTTTACTGAGTGATCTCAAAGGTGATAAAATGGGAAGAAGAAGCCGGAATTATACGCAGAGACCCAGTTCTGTTCTCAGTATTTTTTTTTTTTTTCATCTAAAGATACAATGTCACTCCAGGAGACAGTGTGTGGCCTCAGAGAAAAAGTTAAAACACAATGGCCCTGAGTCATGTACTCTATGAATACTATAGCAAAATTGATCCCACTCCAGGGGTGGTCCCTCTTACTCCAGCATTACATTGACATCATCATGACCAAAAAAATACATTATCCTAAAACAACATTTGTACATTCTGAAACATCTGAAACTCAGTTACTTAATCTAAAAATGAGAAAATATTCAACACAACAATCCCATTTTGTTTGTACTTGGTCCAGATTACAGACATAGTGGACCGGGAACAACTAACAACTTTTGCAATGTTTCGTGATGATTTACCCTCGTTACTTAAGCCTCTCTTTTGTTTAACTGACATCTCTGGTGTTGGAACCATGATTCATATGAATTCGCTTTGTGCAACAGCTTTCCAAAGTGTGAACACTCATTTTTAACTGAAGACTAGCAAGCAAATTTAATCCGATGAAAGTATATATTTTGTAATTGCAAATTACAAAGATATTCCATAATTGTTTTACTTGTAAAATGAGTGACTCCATAACTGATTTTTCTAAAATAACTTTTTTTTTTTTTACAGACAACCATAATTACATTTCTTTCTTTTTTATTTTCTTGATGCCAGAAGGTCGGAATTTTGAAGCAAAAAAAAATTGTGGTAAGTCTGTAATTTTATTATTTTTTTTAAATAAAACTAAATAAATGAAAGAACATAAAAGCTGACACGATATATATAAAATGAAAATATACATTGCACCAGTCCAAGCATGTCTTTACTGGCTCTCTTCATCCTCAAAATCAATAGAAGCTCTGCTGACTGCTTGACTCTACTGATTGCTTTCAGAGAGATCTATGCTCCACCTTGTCACAGACGTTATTCTGTGGTGTAAAGTGGAACGTTCAGCACTCCTCTTCTATGTCTCTTACCACTTACAAACTACAATAAAAAGTGACAGAGCCTTCCCTATTGCTGCTCTGTGATTGTTACATTTTTTGCAGTTTAGATAATAAATATAAATCTATGTTTTGGTCTTTCCGCTCAGACGTCCTTCAGCCTGTTTTTATTTACTAAATCTAATTGTGTCTCATTTTTACTATTTCATGTTTCAGCCTTTACTTTATATTTCAGCAATCTGGTCAGTTTGAGCTCTAGAGTTAAATTACACATTGTGACTTTTGACATTAACAAAATAATTAAACATTTCTGTTTGTTTCTAGAATGCTGCTTTAAGAGTCAAAGCATTTTAACAAGATTAGAAATAAAACAGATCTTGCATTTCTTTAAGGAATATTATTTTAACACAAAAAGTGCAGAAATTTGTTTGGTAGATTTTTTTTGTTGTTGTAACAATACTTGTCAAAAAAATCTTATGATTGGCAGCCCTTGCACCAAAAGCTTAAAACAAATAAGCTGTTTGGCAATGGCAACAAAGTTTTGGCATTTTTTTCATGTGTCTAACCCACATACTCAGCTCTACCGCTCATCCCAAAAATGCATGTTTCTGACATTTAAATGGGGAATTAACAAGTTTTCAAATGGTATAGGATTTATTGACAAGAAGCATTGTTACAACACAGAAATAATCTGCCAAACACAAATTTCCTTTCTTTTTGTGCTGCGTTTTACATCACTTTTCATGCTGAAGTTTTAAACCAAGACCATCTCATGTTGAAAAATAAGGGTGACGTAGCAAATTTTTTCAAACTTTGAACATAATGCACAATCTCTCACATTTTTTGTGTTGGATAAGTTCAATGAGCTGTGGGAGCCATCTTGAATTAATATTTTTTTAAGGTCATCATGTTGATTTCAAAAGCTAAAGAAATGTAAATGAAGATCATATGATTACTTTCTGTCAGTTTCATTACAATCTGTCCAGTGGTTTATGAAATAGTTTGCAGACATACACAGTCACACAATTGCATGCACATGCATACACACACATACATGGGCAACAACATTATCATCTGCCTTTTGGCAGCAAGCTGGAACAATAAGCATAAAATGCCACAACACATCAGAACAAAAATAAATTCCATATCTCTGAAAGCTTTTTTTTAAGATCAGCACACACTACAGAGACTTTTGAGATCATAAAGGACCTATGTATATGTACAAGTCCTTTACAGTATACATATCACACAATTTGTGAGCTCAATACTATTAAATTTTGGCTGCCACTCATGTTACACTGGAGGATGTAAGATGACTGGCTGTACATTTTCTTGTGGAACAAGAGTTAAACGTCACAAAACATAGCTCCCACACAAGAATCTGACAAAATTATCAGTCCACCAATAAATAGAATAAATAGAGGCTTTGACCCTCCATCCATTCATCTGTTATCTCCCGCTTAATCTGAGTCGGGTCGCACGGGCAGCAGCTTGAGCAGGGAGGCCCAGATCTCTCTTTCCCCAGCCACCTCTTCCAGCTCTTCTGGGAGGATTCCAAGGCATTTCCAGGCCAGCCCAGAGATAGTCTCTCCAGCGTGTCCTGGGTGTTCCTGCTCCTCCCAGTCGCACGGGCCTGGAGCACCTCCATAGTGAGGTGTCCAGGGCCCAAATGAGCCACATGTATTTGCCTTCCTGTGGGCCCACCACCTGCAGGAGGGGCCAACGAGTTGGGTGCAAGTCACCATGGGTAGTAGCCATAGGCTGGGGCCTTGGCGCTCTGACCCTGGTCTTCCAAAGCTGGCTCTTGGCTTTGACCCTATTGTTTCAAAATATAAACTCTAAAAACATATGGAAAATGAGGAAAATTAATAATAAATAAATAAACTCTTCAATAAAACAGACCTACAGTAGTAGTATGTTTCTTGAAGTAGTGTATGCCTGGTAATGTTCAAGGTTGCAACACATCTGAAAATAGTTTAAATAGATCTCAGACAAAAACCTAAAGTTAATTTGTTTGTTATTTATGATTTGTCATCTTTGATTGTGGGTGTGATAAAACATCTCTGTCATGCCACCAAGTCACTGAGCCAATCATAATGAACAACCATAGATTGTCTTTTTAATCTTACAACCAAAACTTTTCTTATGGTTCTTTCAAAACAAAAGAATATAGTCTAGGACAAAGAAAAACCCTTTGTTTTGGCAAAGAGGCTTGACAAGTATTGTTACAACAAAAAAGGCAGAATTTAGGAAAAAAAATAAATGAAATTTGGGAGAAAAAAACTGATTTTATAGGGCTCTTCATTAGCTAGTCAATCTGATCAGACCCTTTTTCCCTCAACTAAGCCCATTCAAAGAGCTATTTCCAATAGGTAAGACATTAGGTGTTCTTTACTAATAAATGCCCCTTCAAGGATCTGAACATTTTTTAATTAACATTCTCAATAGATTTCCTAGTAGTATGCTTCTTGAAACAGTGTAAGACTGGAAATGTTCAAGGTTTTAGCATGTCTATACACAGTTTGAATGGCAGTCAGACAAAAATCTAACGGTGATTTGTTTAAGGGTACTAATTTACCAAGATTGCTTTTCATAATGCACTTTTATGTCTTTCAGCTAAATATGTTTACACATCAAAACAATCTATTAAAGCAACTAGATCGAAAAAGTGTTTAAAAAGCCCAACTTATTTAACTCAAATAGGTCCTTCTTCAAGCAGCTGCACGGTCAGTTTATAGTGAAACTGAGGATTCAAAATGCCTGCTGAATGTGTTGATACGCCACTGGGACTCTGCAAGGCCCCACAGCCTGTTTCCCGCTTGAAGATTACACAATCAGAACTGAGATCCTGCAAAGTCTTGCAAGAAATGACTGTTGCGTAATAGAGTGAGAAACTGCAAGGCAGTCAAGCAGAGGGTTAGAGAGATAGGGTGCAATGTAGGACTGCAATTACAACCCTGTAGTGGTAGTTTCATGCTAAAAAAAACCACTGAATACATTGCATGGCCATTGTATTACCTCACGCACTTCCCTGCAATCTAAAAAGAAAAAGAAGGCAAAAGATAAAAGTAAAATAGTGCTGGGAAAAGTCAGTTTTGTTGATCATTTTTGGCTTAATGCACATAAGTTGTGCTTCAGCATACATCTGGCTATATTTTTAGTTGTTATAACAAAGAATCAATTTGAAAGCAGCTTTTTGTTTTACAGGATGGCCACATATATACAGGCCAGCACCTGGATGAATCCATTACCTCTCAAAGCAAGAAACTGCGGCAAACATGAGCAATTATATCTCTCTGAGCTGTCCATTACTGAGGCTATTTCAAGTCATCATCCTTATAACATTTTTGCATGGCTCTCACGTGGAAAAATAATGGGACTGATGGTTTAAAAGAAATCCTGCAAGACTATTAAGAAAAAAATCATACTCCTGTTCACAGCTTACACTAAATTACTCCAACCTTTTTTTCTGTTCTTCTTGAATGACAAGTATTATTAGTTTCAGCCAAATTTAAGACAGTCTTTTTTAAAGGTAATGTACAGTCCTTTAACATTTTGTTGAAAAAGACATGCAGTGCCTTGAAAAATAATCCTGTTCCCTGAACGTTTCCACAATTTGCCACGTAGTAGTTTACTTTAATTCATCCAATGCGTCTGGTATTCTACAGAACATGCAGACAGGTGAACACAAATATAGGCAAATTACATTATCACCTGTATTTTGCTTTTTATGCAGGAGATAAATAGATGAAAATAGGAACAGTGTAAGAATGCAAGACCTCAAACCAACTGAAAACATTGTGGCAGGACTATATGAACCAATACTGAATCTGTGAAGGCCCTGTCACACAATGATGAATGAACGATGAGAATTTATGCTGTTATATGAAAATTGTATCCAAGTTCACTGGCATACACTGAAGATGAAAAAACATTAATCAAATGGAACCTTTCTTTGGAAGTATACACAGTATACACAAGTATACACATTGTGTTGCTAATGAGTTTAATAAAATCCAGTGCGCCTTATACCGTATTTTCACAACCATAAGGCGCACATAAAAGTCTTAGTTTCTTCAAAATGTGCGGCGCGCCCTGTAGTGCAGTGCGCCCTGTGTGTGTGT